>BHDV01016899.1:309708-324661 GCA_005406045.1 Adoxophyes honmai | reverse complement strand
GACACGCGCATCTCTGCTTATGGTACTTGTCTTGGAACGGCCTTTAGTGGGGACCTCGCAGTCCTTATTTACTTGGTCCAAGTAAATAATCGCGGCTTAAGGCTTGTGTATACAATTTATTGTCATTGTCACCTCGTTTCGTGGATACTTACCATAGACATAGCACAAACTTCCTACTCTTCCTAGATAGACAAAGGAAAAAAAAACTTGCCTATGGTAATGACATGTCGGTCAGTGAGTAGGCAATAGCATCCAATTAATTTAGTTAAATACCATTCTCTCACTGTTATCCTTTATGTTATTGTGTGTTGATAAGTGCATTTATGTAAGGTTACGGATATTATTCAGTCTCTAGTTGACAGTTCGTAAAAACTAAATCTAAGCTATGGATCTCGAAGATAGTGCTCTGGGCCTGACCCAGGAGCAAACAGACAAAATTCTGCAGTTCCAAGATCTCACAGGTATCGAGGATATGTCAATATGCAGAGACGTCTTGCAGAGGCAGCAGTGGGATTTAGAGGTAAATCTGAGTTTGATTTTTTTACACTTTTATATTTGCTGAAGCTGATTTAATTTATATAATTAACATGTAACGTTTTTACTCGTGATGACCGCAGAAGTGAATGGTATTTTTTAATGAAGAATGAGATACTCTTACCATTTTGTTAGTAATGAGATAGTAGAAGTAACTTACCTTGTTTATTGCAGGTGGCTATTCAAGAACAGTTGAATATTCGAGAAGGTCGCCCATCTGTTTTTGCGACAGAAGCACGAGCTCCGCCAGTGGTGCATGACTACATAGCCCAGCAAGTGTTCACGGACGAGCCCCCGGAGGGCCCTGGGGGTGTGCGGGGGCTAATGCGATATGTTGTGAACTTAGTAGTATCAATGTGTTATAGTACAATAACATCGGTATTAAATCTTCTGTTAAGTTTTATTCGCAATGACGATAGGAGATGTAAGTGGCTTTTATCCTTGCTCTAACAATTTCAACTAATATTTTACTATTTTGAAATAAAGACAATCTATGAATGAGAAGATTGTTAATAAAAAAAAGTGGATAAATTTGCTAATTTGTTTTCGAATGGACTTTAGATAAAGATATATCTAAAATTTATGTTTTATAATAAACATAGAAAGTTCCCATGTTCCCATGTGTTCAGCTATGTCTTAATTTTCATTCATGGTGTTTGTCTCTGTCAACATGGTATTTTTTTTTATTGCTTGTAATTAATTTTTAACTTAAAAAATTAAGCAGTAGGTAAAATATTGTTCTATTTTCAGTGGTGACTGACCCACTAGGGGATGTGGTGGGTTTCATCAATAGCTACACATCAAAATACTCCCCACACCCCGTCTTCTACCAGGGCACTTACGCCCAAGCTCTGAATGATGCCAAGAAAGAGCTACTCTTCCTCATAGTCTACCTGCACTCTGACTCAGCTTCAGAAACACAGAACTTTTGCAGGTAAATGTAGACTTATTGACACTCTATCTTTTGCTATGGGTTATGTTTGAAAAACTCCGCAGCAAATATAACTGATTACTAGATATACAACAAGTACTCTGTTATAACTTAGTAGGTACTTTGCATGTTCTTGCATTTTTTCACTACTCTGTACACATTTGAGTTACTTTGCCAAGTTAAAATTTGTTAATATTCTGTCTACTTGCTATCATGGCTAACATGGTCATTGTGTTAAAATAAAGAAACACATTTCCTTAATTATTTAATAATAAATTGGAATTGTAATTAGGTATGATGGCTAGGTTAACAATTAACAATATTATCACACTATATAATGTTTTAAACTGTCACAATTCTTACTCATATTTATATTTACGCGGGACTTAATCACTATTAAAATAAATATTATCACACTATTCAATATGTATGTCAGATTAAATATCAAATTAAAATTAGGGACACATATTTCTGTTTATCAAAGAATTTCAATAATTAATAACATGTAAATTAACAATCAAATAATTACAATGCATAGAAAAATGTCTTAAAGCACTTCATTTAGAATTTTATTAATATAGCTGGGTCAAGCGTAGGTCAGTTTGAAAGAGAGTGATACAGACTGGCAAGGTTTTGGGTTCAAGAGATTAGTTTGACATGTTTCGGGCCATTTCGTGACCTATCATTTGGAGCTACGTGCCTCGGGGGCGGAGAAACGCGCACTCACGAGTCTTGTGATAGTTTTAACTTTAAAATAGTTTAAATTCCATCTTTTAACAAATTATCAATGCATTGTAAATTGTAATTTTATATCAATTGTTCTCAGAACGACGCTCGCCGACCCGGACGTGATTGCGTACATGAACACGCACGCGCTTTTCTGGGGCTGCTCCGTGGACACGGCCGAGGGTTGGCGGGTGGCTCAAAGCGTCGGTGGCCGACGCTACCCGTTGCTATGCGTGGTGTGCGTCCGGGACCACCGCATGACGGTGGTAGCGCGCTCCGAGGGCGCCTGCTCGCCGCAGCAGCTGCTCCAGCGGCTGCAGCGTGTAGTCGCCGACAACCAGCTGCATCTCGTGGCCGCTAGGGCGGACAGGTGGGCTGATCATTATAAGTAGAAGGGTTATTCTTCTAGAGCTGCTCCATGGACAGGTGGGCTGGTCATTGCAATAAGTAAAAGGTCTTCTGGGGCTGCTTCGTGGAGACGGCCGAGAGTTGGCGCATGGCGCAGTCGGTAGGACGACGGCGCTACCCCCGTTGCTATGCGTGGTGTGCGTCCGGGACCACCGCATGACGGTGGTAGCGCGCTCCGAGGGCGCCTGCTCGCCGCAGCAGCTTCTCCAGCGGCTTCTTAGAACTTTTAAGTTGAATCGTTGTCTTTTGTAGCCACTTCTATAATGGCCCTTACAAGGGCCAATTTAAATCCTGCCTGGTTAGCCGTAGCAACGTCACTAACAAGTAAAAAAAAACGACAAACGGTTGTCTTATCTTTACCTATTCATCCACAGAGTGGAGCGCGAGGTAACCGCCCGCCTGCGAGCCTCCCAAGACGAGGCATACGCGGAGTCTCTAGCCCAAGATCAAGAAAAGGAGCGCCGCCGCGCCGCCGACCGCGCCGCGCGGCTGCAGCGCGAGCACGAGGACTCGCGCCGCCGCGAGCAGGAGCAGCACAGGCGGCAACAGGTCTATACCAGTTTTAATCCATGATGCAAAAACGGGGTTGAACGGAGAGACAGATTTGGATGGGGTTTTTTCTTCGACAGCCTTGCAGCTCCTTTTCATAGTTTTTAGCTATATCTCATTCGCAGAGTCAAGTTAATGGGGAAATCAAAAAGCGAACACTGTCTTTTGTTTTATTTTACTTGGCTACCTTTCTTTTATCAAAAGCTTTTGACAGATTGTAACGTCATAATAAATTTTTCGTGCACTTTCAACTGCCAAATTATTATTTGTTGAAAGAACTTTCAGAAATGAATTTTACTATTACATACTCTTGTTTTTTCTTTGCCGTAATCAGTTGCAAAAGCTAAATTTTTACTCCCAATTCCAACTAAAAATTGTTATTCACTTCTGTTATAGTAGCCAGGTGTGAGGTGGGAACACGTCTTGACTTGTTTTCGTGAATGGAGTATAGGTTTGATTAGACGAAATATGATGAGTAGTTTTTTAACGAAATTATCTTGCAACTTAAATTCGTTCCACTGTCCTGTTATCTGATTGAGCTCAAATTTTGCACATATGTGCGTGTTCCATGACTATGCAATATTATAACTGCTTGAGACTTGACTAAAGCGGCTAAAAACGTGAAATAGTTATGGTTTGTGTGCTCTACCTATCCCATTGGGGAATACGGGCGTGATGCATGTACTTACCTGATGATTGAACTGGAGGAACTGTCTATGATACTACAACCTCTTCAAATGTAGAGCACTGTACAGTGCTGTTATGCATTTGTTTCGTAACCTTTTGTGTATTCTACGTGTACATACATACCATCATGCCTGTTTTCCCAAAAGGGGTAGGCAGAGCATACAAAACGATACATATACAAAACTATGACTTTATCATGCTTCATGGCCACTTCTAGCATATTTTTTTTGTAGGTTTTGAGTTGGCAGGTATAATAGTGACAGCCAGTGACAGGTTGCTAGTCTGTCGCCTAAAATATACCTTAACCCAGGGGTTCCCAAACTGTGCGCCGATGCGCCCTTGTGCGCCGCAGAAGGTATATAAGGGTGCCGCGGTGAGTCGATTATTTATCAGTTTATCACTATCCGAAACCATTTTCATATTTTTACACATTGATAATTATTTCATTTTTGTTCGTCTCAACCTAAATAGTACTACCACTATCTGAGCCTATTTGTTCTGTATCTTTTTCAAATAGTTATAGTTGAGTAGGGCGCCGTGACAGAATTATAAACTTGTGGGTGCGCCGCGGGCTGAAAAAGATTGGGAACCCCTGCTTAACCTATTTCCTTAGTCGCTTTTTACGACATCACGGAAGAAATAGAGAGGTGTTATTCTAAATCCGTCACCACACGGATCTACGATTTATTGCATGATTTCATGAATTGTATAATGTGTAGGTTCTGGACATGCGCGCGGCGACGGCGGCGCGACTGCCCGCCGAGCCGTCCGAGGGCCCGCAGACTGTTGTACTGCTTATCCGGCTGCCGGGCGGCGAGCGTCTCACACGACGCTTCTCGACTGACCACACCACGCAGGTACGACCAGATACACCAGTTCCCAACCCCCTGGTTGGCCTGAGCGCAGAGCAATCTCAAGCGAGACGTTTGTTGAAAATATTGTTTGTGATTTGGGGAGGTTCGATGAAAAAAAGGTTGGGAACCCCTGAGATATACCCTGTGCTATAGCACAACAGCGCAAGTACAGATGCGTGATAGACTATAACTGGCGCAGTCTAACTAAAAACGTCGGAAAGTGACAGGTAGTCTATTCCGCGCGCGAGACAAGCCTACAGACAGACGCACTGACAGTGGAGGCTACGCTTTTTGTTCAGCCAAAGCACCAGCTCGCTTTCGTATGACTGAAAATATCCAATAATACCACTCCGGCGACGCCCTCTTGCCGGCGAGGGCACCGTGGTATCCCGAAGATTCAATCCAACAGCCCTTGGGTGTATCTAGTTCCACCTAGCCCATAAGCAAGTTAAATTGTTACTAACAGATAGAAGAGTTTTATACAAAAACTGACCTACTCTCCATATTTTTAGCTCACCTTTGTAAATAATTTTGTCTTCGTTGTTCCAGGACCTATACGACTTTGTGTTCAGCCATCCGCAGTCCCCTGAAGAGTTTGAGATCACGACGAACTTCCCGAAGCGCACGCTATCTGCGGGAAAATCCAATTTGGTCGACGTCGGCCTCAAAGACAGGGACGTGTTGTTTGTGAACGACGTGAACGCATAACTCCAATGGACGGCATAAATGACATAACGTAAGCGTCAAATGACAATCCTCTCCAGGTAATCTTTTGTCATCTCAGTAACGTTCAGCACGAGAGAACAGTTCTCCTAACTTTCTTTAGATATTTCCAAAATTTCAGCTGTCGGAACAGTGATTTGTTCCTGATTCCTAAATTATCAAGTTTACAATGTACTTGATTGATCTACCGCGTTGTTTTATTTCTCAAAATGTTAATAGGGAATGGATGATTTTTTTAGATATGCTTGATTATTTTTCTAATGATAGGAATAACCTTCCTTAATCACGGGACAAAGTATTAGATTTTTCCGATGCGCGATGTATTTTATAAAAATAAAAACATTTTACCCGGTTCCGATTTGAACTACACACGCCTGATAAGATATATTTCACAAGTCCGGTTCTTTAAAAAAAAAAAACAGCTGTTTGTATCTGTGGTACATCCACAATGTCATTCCGAATGACATTGACGGATATTCACCCCATTCACGATAGCTCCGGGACGTGGGCGAGACCCACATCCAAATGCAGCGACGCCGGTAGTACTGGATTTGCCTATTGACTGGCGTCGCTCCGGCTCTTCAGTTCTCAACAGTATTGCCAACGCGATGCTAAAATTAAGCCTAAAATATGTTAATTGTCGTAAAATAATGCTAGAAAATATGCAAACATTTTTTTTATGTCAAATTAAACAGAACGTCATTTAATTTTATAATATTAATATATTTTATAGTATTAAGTATAAATCCAGTTGTCCTAAAACTACCGGCGTCGCTCCGTTTGGATGTGGGTCTGGCCCACGTTTCGGAGCTATCATGAATGGGGGGCATTTCATATCCATCACTGTCAGTTTCAAACGTCATTGTGTACCACAGATAAAAGTAGCTGTTTTTTTTTAAAGAACCGGACTTGTGAAATATATCTTATCAGGCGTGAGTAGTTCAAATCGGGACCGGGTAAAATGTTTTTATTTTTATAAAATACATCGCGCATCGGAAAAATCTAATACTTTGTCCCGTGATTAAGGAAGGTTATTCCTATCATTAGAAAAATAATCAAGCATATCTAAAAAAATCATCCATTCCCTATTGCCTATTGCCTAATGTCGGGAACATAGGGCTTCAAATGGAATAAGACTGGCAATGGAGCTTTATGGATTTGAATACAATGAGTGTGGATCTTGCAGAATTCAGGCAGTTTGGGCTAAAGTTCTTATGTCTCTCTTGTAGCTTTGTAAATTCATTTTGGATACATTTTAATCTACGGTACTTGAAGCTGACTATTTTTTGACTTTGTGATAACGATAGTGGGATCTGAGTTGGGGTCACGTGATGTTAGGTCTTCGACTAAACTTTTGCGAAATTAACTTAAAACTACGAGACATTCATACACGCTTTGAATATTTGTGGTAACTTGACATGTTTAGTTATAATTTATAATAAGATTTTGAAAAGACCAAAGTACTCGAAATGCTGGAATTTAAGAGGTGATTGATGCAAACCAAAATAAAACTTTTGGTCACAATTTTTAGTATCAACAATAATTAATTAATTAATGAATATAGGGCGTAGCTGTAATATAATTAGATAAAGATAGTAAGTACCTAGATAAAAGTACATAATTTTCAGATAAAATCCTTTAATTTTTTTGGAATTTTAACTTATGCTACATTTAAACCAGTATTTAACATGAGAGTCATCAGCATTAATATGACTCAGGGTATCTGTGAACCCCTAGCCTGTAGAAAACAGATGTACCAGTCTTTTTGAGATATTAATTACCATGTTTGCCATTTTTCTGTTGAAAAATTCAATTTTTTTCTACTTTGTTGTTGTTTTGCTTACATTTCGCATAAAAATAATTAAATGTTGTATTAGATATTCTCTAACGCAACATTTTTACACCAAGTAACCTTACCCAAATTTGACGTGATTCCTCGCTCTTATGATAGTTTAAAGTTAAAGTAAATTGTTTTTGTTGTGTAATATTTTGTTTATTTGTATAGCGGAGTTATTTTGTTCCACTCAAAGAAGAATGATGCATAATAACAGATGTATGAAAAATTAAGTTACACTGAAAAATATTTATTTTGTATTTATATGTTGGTATTATTTAATATGAGCATACTAAGTGATTTTTTATTGAGAATTAATTTTCGATTTCGTTTTTTATATAATGGAACTACAAAGATCAAATGCATCAGACACTTGGTTTACCTGCTTTTGATCTTTATAATTCGATTACTATACTCTTAATGGTGAACATAGAGATAAAATTATGTTATAAGATATCACATTTTTCTAGGAAACAATTCTGTTTTCTCTCGGCGATCCATGGCTTGCTATTCCCAATATATCACTTTTGTTTGTGATGGTAAATTACGTTGTTATTGTATTCAATTGAAACGAGTGCATTGTTTTGAGCTTATGCTAGAAATATGTTTGTCAGAAAACGAAACGCTAAGATTGGTGATTGTTATGTTGGTAGAGGTGGTGAGAGGCGGCCCTGCATTTATTGTGAAGACGGACTGTGTAAAATATTTTATTGTTTGGTTGTATAATTATGTTCCTTCCATAACTTTGTCTTTTATTTCGAATACCAAACTAGTTGTTACATAGTCGAAACCGGAATAGCAGTTATTCAAGATAATTCTAATTTACATTTCTATGCTAAATTGTGACGCATTTCAGATAATTCTTTTCTGAAATTTGATGACCAAACGCTGCGAAGATTCAGCCTTGAACGATTGACGCATCCGTCGACGTGTTTGGAGATAAGGGGGGGGGGGGGGNNNAGGAATGAACAACTGACTTTTGACGCCATTTATTTAAAAAACGATAAATTATCAACACACCATAAAGCTATAACGAAAACATTACACCTGGAATGTAGGCACTTTAATAATTACATAATTTACATCGTATATCTTTAAAATGGTAAATACAATACGCGATATTCTATTTGTAGAATTTTTGTTTGGAATTAAATTATTCTACTAAAGCTTAACCTTTTAACCGCCAGAAATGTTTATTTATTTATTAGGGCAATACTGCGTGTTCAGCTTTATTCATGCTCTGGCGGTTACAAAGTTAATCAATTCTTGACACTGGTGTTCATTATACAAAACAGTATTTATTTTGGGTGACACTTGGCGTTTCAACAGTATACCTATCCTCTTGCGTAGGAAATGGGACTGAAGTCGCGAGCGTAGTATGAATGTTTATATTCGTGGTTGAAACGACTACAATAGTCACCATTACTTAAAATGGACTGGACAAAAACTTACATACATTTATAATAGTAATTTGTTACTTATCTACAATTTACGACTGATTGCGTACCGAATTGGTAACGTTTACAATGTACTATACATGTTATAACTATATTTTAGAGAAACTAATCTGCTACATCATAAACCTATCACAAAAATAAAAACTCTGATTCTATAATACGCACATACCTACCTACTGTTCCATAAATCCAAATGTGATATGTCTTTACACTAGTGTCAACCTAGCGGGTCACTGATCTACAAAGATTACACCTATAGGTACTGCATTTTTATGGGCCTTGCATTACAAAATTATCTGCCCGTTATTTTTTATGTAGCTATTCAGAATGAGAAATAGAATGGGCAGATAATTTTTGCTCGTAATGCATTTTTTAATTTAATACCAATTTTATGTCTTTCTTTTCCCGCTTCAAAACGATCTACTAGGCCCATAGTGACTTTGGAGGCGATTTCTATAGTGAAGTAAAGCAGTCGGTATGTGGCAAAGACTCCAATAGAGAGATCTCTCTCCAGATCTTCGAAACTTTTTAGCGCGATGTAGAACACTGACGGTTTTTGACGTTTGTGGTAGAAGTTCTACTATTGGACGATAGGTGGCGCAAAGGTTGCTACAGTTACTTTGAAATACCTATACTTTGACACAACTTTCATCTTTGTACTCTAATGGGTCGCGCTAAGTAGATGTACAAGTTTCATAACCGCTACATTTTTGATTTATTTTATCGGTCGTCAGTTGTAGGATTTAAAAGATAAATAAAATTATCTTTCAGAAAGTAACATAGAAATGTATCGAGTTATGAAAAGGTCGCGAGGGTCTTTTGACTCATACTTTTTTGCTTAACATTTAATTCCGTGGACATTAATTGATTCTGTAATGTTAGCAAGCTAAGAGTGGAGACTAATTAAAGCAAACTTAATAAGTGTTACCCCTAGTTAGTTTTCAAGAACGCGATTTCGCGTCCGCGGCATTACGTTAGTTTTCAAGAACGCGATTTCGCGTCCGCGGCATTACGTTAACCCATTAATGGTCAAAATGAAACTAGCAGAGATTCATCAAAAATTTGTTGATTTTATAATTAAAGAGGATAAAAGGAATTAGGAAATGAGAAAAAAAAAATTTTTTTTTTTAGGCATTTTTGCGAGTTTTCTCACCTTTTCGGTAGAGTTTGGAGCGACGTTATTGTCGACAAGGTGGAGATTTATTTATTATTATAAAACTGTACCCAATCATATTACATTTAGCGTCAACAATTTAAATTTTTCCCTTAATTTTAAGTGTTCCCAAATTGGCACAGTGACCAAGAATGGGTTAAAGCTTTCAAGGACGCGAATTCGCGTCCGCGGCATTACGTTAAAGTTTTCAAGGACGCGAATTTGCGTCCGCGGCATTACGTTAAAGTTTTCAAGGACGCGAATTCGCGTCAGCGGCATTACGTTAGTTTTCAAGGACGCGAATTCGCGTCAGCGGCATTACGATGAAATTAGTTTTAGAACGCGATATCGCGTTCTCGGCATCCGAGACAAAAACGATGAAAATTTCAAGTGCACTAAATTCTAAAACCAGCAACATTGCAATATTCTCCTTCAAAAATAAAGTACATTCATGGCATCAACGTTAATTTCTAGTTGATTTCCAGCAAAATAATAACGCAAACCCAAGAACGCGATATCGCGTTCCCGGCATTACGATGAAATTAGCATAGGACGCGATATCGCGTTCTCGGCATTGAATGGGTTAAGTAACCCGTGTTGATCTTGCCACCCGCTTATTCAGTGTTTGCACATCCCTAAACACCGCTGATGCTAGTAGGGTAGAATATGAATTAGTTTTGGAGAAACACAAAACTCAAACGCATTTACAAAAGCATGTTAGTGTAATCCAACACAAACTAAGTAGCTATTTCTATTTTTAATAACAAAAAGCTTTATGTAATTGGATTAGATATAAGGATTTAAGAGAAATTAAATAAAGAACTTTCACTCAAGTCTATTACAATAGATTACAATTCAGGTGATATCGCATTGCCTACGTAACATTGATATTAAGTAGGTAGGCACATAATCCTAAAATCGTTACGATTGATTCGTCTTTTTGATTATATCATTCTGATCAAACTTAAAATTCACGTCATTTTCCATTATTCCACGTTTGTCTTGGGTCAGCATGAAGTTGGTATTTTTAAATGGACAATGTCTTTATGGAAATTGAGCGAAATGTTTTATTTACCCCAAACCCGCATTAATAATAATATATCTGAGTAATTAAACTGATTAATTCACAAACCATACCTATCACATTTCTTATTCAGCTAATATTTATGTTATATATTTCTTGTTAAAATTTGGTGTTTTGGCCGTGTCTATAGTAAAATATTTATTTATATATAAATTTAAATATATGCAAATGTATTTCATCGGCTTATTTGTAAACTATGTACATATTAATTGGGTTCTTGTGCTTGGGATAACGTCAAGGTACCTGTTACGGTTTGAACTCAATTTCACCGAAGCAGGTACACAGGTTTGTATTCTGAATACATAACAAAGTTGTTCAAGTCGCACAGAAACATCATTTATATCGAAACTATTTTGGAATCATTTATTAGTGTAATTCTCGGTAAAACTCCTTGACTAGAGCGGTTTTCTAAGACGGATTGAATATTAAGGAATACAATAACTATTTGAAATAGCTATATGTACAAAGGTGGGTACCGAAGAATTTCCCAGAGTTGGCATCATTGAATCGAAGGAGCGAATGACACAAATGTCGTGTTTTTTTATTATTTGTCCAGACTCTGGAGTTTTATTGGCAAAACACCAAAACGACTGGACGATGAGTTTCTAGCCAGTTCTAGCTAATCCTTCTGTACATGACATCTAAAATACTTACCGTGAACTTTATACTGATTTGTGCATTTTTATTGGCCATCCACTTACAACTACCGCATACTTTTAGTGCCTTTTAATATTTACAAGTTACCCCATAAAAGCATGTATGCAGGGATCTTTCATGCCGAGTTTTTTCAGGAGGTCGATGGCTGTGTGGGTGAATTCAGTGGGTCCACAGACGCAGGCGTAGTGGGGGCATTGGTCTCTGCATTTGAGGGTGTCTTTGCCTATGACTTGTGTTAAAAGATCGGCTGTGATCCGGCCCTTGTGGCCGGGCCACGATGCGCTGGCGTCTGACAGCACGTGAGTGACTGAAAGCCTGTAAAGAATAAAGACGTTCAAATCTTTGCTGTAAGATAGTTTGATACAGGTAAAAAGACGCGTTGAAAATTTAATTCGCGTTCGTAATGACGAAGCAGAATCGGTAAGTATAACTAAGTAACATTACCTATACATGGTGCTCGTTAGCATTGCGAGAGATTTCAACCACGAATTCCAGAGGCTATAAGAAGTAATAAATGTTATATGAACTTAGGTCGAAACACGTTTTTTTTTTATAATTTTCATACATAATAATTGTTAATGTCGTATAAACGTGCCTTAATAATAGTAAAAAAAAATCGTGTTTCAACCTAAGTTCATATAACATTTATTACTTCTTATAGCCTCTGGAATTCGTGGTTGAAATCTCTCGCAATGCTCACGAGCACCATGTATAACAACTTAAAATTTTATAACTTCGATTTGAAGTATAAGAAGTGGTTGCCTTAATTCTAAAACCAGCTTGCCGTTAGTTATGGCGTCTAGGTATAGGTAGAATAATAAGTTGCCTAATAGAGACCGCTATGTAGCGATAAGTCAGAACTAACAGTCTCATTTACTCATATTTTATTGAAATAGAAACGGATCCACTCGTCTTGTTTTAAGCCAATTTGTGACCCATCACTGGGAACAACGCGTCACGGCGCCTACCACGCGGAACATGTCGAACTAGTCTCGATATAAAGACGTGAAGTATGTCCGTTTTATTTAACTATGTACTTACTATAATTTTGAAATTGTACTGTCTTTGTGTAAACAAGTGTATTGGAATAAAATTAAACAAACGCCGCACCTGTCATCCTCTCTGGAAATTTGCTCGAAATTATCACGAAACAGTATGTCTTCCTCCGTTTTGTTAAAGAATAACAAATGAATCCGCTCACTGAAAAGTAGAGTAAGATATCAACATAAGATAAAATCATATAGAACAGTCGTGGTTTTCTCTTGAGAGAGAGAGAGAGAGAGACAGACTAACATATTGCTTTTTTCATTTATGTTGCACTCAATATATGTATATTGCCAAATAAATAAACGAACCATCTCGGGTTAGACCTCGGCAGCATAAACTTGAGCAGCCCCAGCATCGGCGTGATGCCCGTGCCCGCCGCTATAAAACACATCTCTTTAACTCCCTTGAGCTGTAACAAAATAATAATGCGCTAATTAATTACTGTGCCATATTGCCTCCGCAGAAATCCGCCCGCTGTTCCAGCGAAGCTCAAATTAACTTATCGAGGTATTGGAAGGTTTCCGCCCAGGCTAGTGTTTCCAGACAGTAATTAATAGGCGGGTCTTTATTGCCACTCGGTAATGGCACGTAAAGGTAAATAATAGGTGATAACAGTAGGTAAATATTGTACAGAAGGTTTAACTAGTGAATAGCATTGGATGGAGATTAGGTAACTTAAATTTACTGATAAATACAATGTACCTAGTGGTCGACAATAAACTTGGCCAGATTTTAAGCGGTGGGAGTAAATCTGCGCATTCTTTTTCCAGATAAAACTTACACGAACTTACCCCCACCACTAGGTATACCTAGATTATAATAAGTTATAAGTAAAACTTGATGTGTACTAAAACCTGACCGTTTATTTTCAAGATGTAGCCATCTTGCGGAATGTGTTAGAAATATTTTGTACGTACTTATTAAATAAGTTTAACACTAAAGGCTAATTTCAGATAGTTAAAACTACGGTAAATTACCTTATGCAGTTCGAAATTCCCGTAGGGCCCTGACACAGTGACGGTGTCTCCAACTTGCAGCGAAGTGAGATGCGGCGACATAGCACCCGTCTCGTACCCTTTCACGGCGAGGTGTATAGCGCTGTCCCGCTCTATGTCCGGCGTCCAGCCTTCGCCGACTGGCGTGTAAGACCGCACACATTCTACATCTGCAAAAAAAAATTGTTACGACTATGATCCTACAATCCTACACTTTTCAGATTTTGCAAATGGAATAAAAGCATGATCTTAGCGTAGACAACTTCAGACAAAAGGTGAAATATTATATGGTAGGTAGGTTTAAGGAAGCACTTTTCTCTGCATGTTGTAGGTTAGTCATATTTTAAACAAACACATTTAGTACAGCTCAATATGGCCATTTACAAGATATAATTTAAATGAATATTTTCGAAGATATTACACATGTATTTGAAATTCAGGGACATAGTGAACTTGACCTACGAACTGGGTGCTGCAGACTCTTCTCTGCCACTATCAGGTACGATTGCATTAAGTGAGCTTCCTTTTCTCTGCAGATTAGTGTACTTATCAGGGTAAAGGTTTCAATAACCGCACCCAATAACCTTAATACTGGTAATAATCTACTGACCAGTCAGCTAACTCCCCTAATGAAAACTGGCATTTAGTTATCTACCTAAAAGGTCCGGTCAGGCGACACTCCCATGTCGCGGCGTAGACCTTGCACTTAGGTTAAGCGCGCACCACGATATTTTTTTGCGACACGTTTTATACTACCTAGCGCTGTTCATGTTATTTCTTTCATTGTATTATGCGCGCATTGACATATACCTAAACCCTTACGTTGCATTTGTGCATTTCGGCACAGCAAAAAATCGTAGTCCGCGCATAGCCCTAAATAGTTCGATTAAAAAATAAACGGAATTATTAAGATAGGTACACTACCATAATGTAGCTGTTTAGTAGTCGTTTTTCCGCTGTCTGTGCCTATAATCATGGTTAAAATTACACAACGTATTATGACGCCTTTATTTAAATTAAATAGATAGAATGATTCAAGAGGGAGGTTTATATGTAGGGAAATGTATACCTAATACATTAATAACGCGTCAAATGAAGAAAAGCTGTGAATGTTGTGTATAAATAAATTAAAAAGAAAAAGAAAAAATATTTACTGTGTAAAAGAAACAAAACAAGCTGATTACAAGACCCAATTTCACTAAAACATTCAATAGTTTCATTTTATAGTATACTAGCTTTTGCCCGCGGCTTCGCTCGCATTAAGTTCGAAATGACACAGAAGAGATCTCGGATTTTTTATAATCCATCACTTCT
>BHDV01016899.1:293091-308313 GCA_005406045.1 Adoxophyes honmai | reverse complement strand
AGAATAGATGCGAATGGCGCTCTGTTGTCTCTGCCTACCCCGCAGGGAATAAGGCGTGACGGTTATGTATGTATGTATGTATATTTAGTAGTGTCCGACCGAAGGTACAATTTTGGCCGAAGCCGAAGCCGAAGCCGAAGCCGAAGGTGTGTTGACCCCATGTTAACCCTAAGAAATACGAGAATTTGCTAACAGTAAAAAAAACGGCAGTAAATTGTGCGCAGTTTTCGTTTCTAAATTAAGTGTGACTATGTTGTTATGTTATGTGTTGTCAGTAATTTATATAATTAACTGCAAGTAATGCGATCGGGCCGGCGAACTCGCTCTGGCATCGTTTGTTCAATTTCAAATGACGATTTGCAAACCTTCGGCTTCGGCCAAAGCTTCGGCCAAATTTTGGCCGAAGCCGAATGTTTGGCCGCAGGTGGTTTTTTTGGCCGAAGGTGGCCGAAGCCGAAGCCGAAGCCGAAGCTTCGGTCGGACACTAATATTTAGATTTAAATCAGTGTTGCATCCGTACGAGGCTGGGGCGGGTCGAGAGAGAATAATACAACAGCGGAGTTTAGTTTTGAATACAAATAACTTCTCAGACACTTCCGCGTTAAAATCTTAATTACAATGAGATGGGTTTTGCAGGGTTTTCAGTGGAGTAAATAACTTTACTGTCTTACAGTTAGTTTCAAATTGATGTTTAAACACGACCGTATTCGAGGCTATATGCAACATAAATTAAAAACATACATAATTATCGTACATAAACTCAGACAATGGCCCCCGTTGAAAATGAAAATGGACAGTTGTGGTGTCGGGTTATGCTAATGACGTCACGCCGTTTCGCACTGTATTCTCTTCTAAAATAAAAATATCTGAAGGACTAAATAGTTTTTAGGGTTCCGTACCCAAAGGGTAAAAACGGGACCCTATTACTGAGACTTCGCGGTCTGTCTGTCTGTCTGTCCTTCTGTTACCAGGCTGTATCTCACGAACCGTGACAGCTAGAGAGTTGAAATTTTCACATATGATGTATTTCTGTTGCCGCCATAACAACAAATACTAAAAACAGAATAAAATAAAAAATAAGGGGGTCCCATACAAAAGGCGTGATTTTATTTGCTGTTTTTGGTACGGAACCCTTCGTGCGCGAGTCCGACTCACACTTGGCTGGTTTTTTTAGTAGGCTACCCTATTGCGTATGAGATGATAATTCCATTTTGAATTTGAATGTCAGATCAGTTGACGATTTAACTTACCGTCGACGACTCGGTGCACGCGCACATGGTGGCCCAGCGGTGCGACGAACGCCTGCGCGGGCGCGGCCAACGACAGAAGCACGGTGTCGTGCGACGCGCGGCCGACGCGCGACACGCGACAACCGACCGAGCGCGGGCAGGAGACGCGCTGCGCCGCGCCCACCACAGCCTCGCCGCAGCCTTTCCACACGCCTGGCTCCGCTTTTAGGGCTACCACCTGGTAAAAAGTCAATTTCAGACATTCAAGCAACAGTTGAGAAAATCTCGAACTAAGCGAAGCCTATTCTAAGGGTGTGCACAAGACGACATTAATTTAACATTTTCGTAATTGGTCAACCATACACAAATGAAGGGAATATTGAGATGACTGTGAGGTAGTTACGTATACGAACATTAAAATGTACTCCAATACACGATTGCCAAAGAGCCCCGAAAAATGCTGTATAGATAAATTAATTCTGGTAGATGTATATAATACTTATACAAGTATATTTGACAACAAACACCCACCCCAACCGGGAAGGGATCTCCACGATACGTGGGACCCTAAGAAACCAATCACTTAACCGAAAAAAGTAAAACGGACGTTATGTTGATGCAAACCTCAATTTTCCCGCTTTCGGCGAACACCCGTAACTGTAATGAGTCCTGCAAGTTGGCTTCCGGAACTAATTTGAGCGTTCGCACCCAGCCGTTAGTGGCCACTTCCACGAACAAAACGCCTTCAATTATCCTTGCGCAGCCGCCCGGGTTCGCCAGCGGGCCCGTGTACACCGATAACGTCAGCTTGCTGGAGGTTTGAATCCAATCAAAGCGCAAAGGCGCCGGAGCCACGTCAGAACTTTTCTCCGAAGTTTTCGCGGGATTCGCAGCCGCTCTCCGACTTATTGAAACAGGCAAGTCGCTAGATTGTATTAAACTCTGCATTATTTTACTCGGCGGGCTGCCTTTGACGCTCTCTTCGCTCTTCGCGGAAATCTTTTTCCTAACCGGTGTTATGCAGTTTGCTAGGTTCTCCATGGATTTTCTAACGAGTTCTTGGGCCTTGGAGGGTTCCCGTAATCGATCTGTCTTTGGAGAGGGGGTGGACGGACCGAAGAATTCCTCCGCGTCAGGCCTGTCTATTCGGAGTGGCCCCACGAGACATTTCGCCAGAAGGGAATCGTAGTTCACCCAAGGATGAACTTTATCGAACAGTTGCGTGGCATCGATGCCTGCTCCTTTCATTAGTTCCTCGGGGCCTGAAAAGCGGATCGTAATTAATGCATTAGGTACGTCGAACAGTCTCTGAATAGCAAATTAATCTAAGTCAATCCTTACCTCCGGGGTGGTAAGGCAAATAGTGTGTGATGTTGTACACGCGTCCTCTGATAGCTAGCCAGGCATCGTCTGAAATAGGGAACGGTTGTAAATAACAACATCAGTGCGAGTTAGGTTATAAAAAGTTTATAAAAACACAAACTTGTCGTGTTGTGGGCGGCGAGTTCGTCGGGCGAGACGGGCCGCATGCGACCGCCGACGCCAGTCAGGTCCTTCCCGGAGTTGCCGAGACGGATCCAGTCCATCAGGCTGTGGCCTGGCTGCAGCGCACATTTGTTCCGAGGATTGCCTGAAACAAGGACACCAACTTTAATGTTTTGTTTCTTACCAATTGAAATATTGCGTAAACTGTAAGAACAGGCCATAATTCGAAAATATGATTGCTAACGTAGTCGTTGTTGTAATATGTAGAAAGAACAACCATCAACCATAAGCCAGAACACGTATGTACTTACATATGTATAGCTAATTATAACTAAAAGTTGCTAATTCAATTCATCAATGAAAGCACGTAATGCGTTAGATGTTAGATCAATAAAATAAGATTATCTGTAATTAATAACTGGTGACATTGTATACGTGCTTTTTACGGAAATATAGTCTCAACGATAACAATAAACCAGCAATACCTATTTCAACATTGTTTAGACGTTCTCGATCCATAAACATACTTAGAAATTTATTTGTTAAAGCGCAATTCATTGCCCTTTGTTTAACAGGTGGTAGTGTTTTGGTAATGATCGGTTCGCAATTTTTTACGAGCATACAGGCAAAACAAAACGATAACTGTGTCAGAATAATTATGAAAATGAATCTGCTCAAAATTGTACAACTTTTCCAGCTGAAGTCATTCGTCTTATCATGATTGGATATTGTTCACTCCTCTGTTTAATTAAACATCGCATTAAGCCGAATAGTTATTGGAATTGATTCAAAGCATATTTGTAAATGCGAAATAGACCTCTAACCTCCAAACTAAACCCTGCCCTTGTCTTTGT
Organism: Adoxophyes honmai; assembly: GCA_005406045.1. NCBI lineage: Eukaryota > Metazoa > Arthropoda > Insecta > Lepidoptera > Tortricidae > Adoxophyes > Adoxophyes honmai. Next base: position 304,745 of record BHDV01016899.1, on the reverse strand, counting down.
TCTGAATAGCTTTTGTGCGCCTTAAGCGGGCCATATCGAATTTACATTTCTAATTAAATAATATAATGATGGCCCAAGCCACCTCGGAACCTAGCTATTTCAAAGCGGAGTTCAATCCGGGACAACACAATAATCTCCAGGCGCTAGACTAGGTCAGCCACATTAAAATTTTCATGAATAAATAACGGTCATTCATTTACGTAAATAAAAGCGGCGGGTGCGTTTCAGCCAGGATTATACGTTTGGTTGTTAGCACAACAGACAGACGCGTAAATAGTTGAGGAGTTTGCGGGATTCAGTCAGACCGAACCGGGGGCGGCCAAATAATTTAGTAGCTAACTTAAGAGGAAACGGATACACGACACGACTAATAAATCCCAACTTTAAGAGAATTATGCGCTCGCTGTGTGTCGTAAAGCCCGGGGTATTGCGCCGGTGATTCAGATGGCCGTTCGGCGGGCGCGGGCTCTGAAAATTAATTTGCAACTTTTTCAAGTATATTTGCGAACGTGGATACTTTGTTGACACGCAAACACGAGTTTATCCGTTAACGTTCGTAGGTAAACAAGCGACGCCGCGCCGCGCCGGCCTGATCAATAAATCAAAGCTCACTCAACTTATGAGACCTTCAAAGTTCCTTTTTTCCTCTCCCGATGCCAATCAAATTAGTATTGTACTGTTGACTTTTCGGACACCTGATTTGGCGAGCTCCGGCCGCTTCAAAGGGAATCCTTATTGAGCTCTTAATGATCCCGACCGAAAATCTTTAATCTTGAAGTAACTTTGAAAATAATGGCTTTACGTTAATGTTTATATTTAAGACTGTAATTTATAATTATACGGTAGGTACCTGTGGCTTTACGAAGCTAATGCAAAATTATTAAACGATTACTTAACATAAATTACGGGTGGGAAGGACAGAGGCAGCGAGCTATAAAGCTAAATTGCTATAAATAACGGGCCCATACAAATCCCCTGGCAGTTCCACTCACGTCCAAAATCTAGAGGGATATCATACCGCGTCGACTTTTCGGTGTCCCTACAGAGTTTCCTTCAGGGATAAAATATATAGGCTATTATGTTAATCTGCTACATTAACTAGTGCCTGGAGACAGTCGCCAAGCTGATGGGGCCGTTGCGCTCCAGTGGCGGGGATCGTTATTGAGTAGCAATTCAATAAATTAGGTCTCCATTATGCAGTGAAGATAGTCATCCTTCCTATCACTATCACTTCATAGTATAAAACAAAGTCGGTTTCCGCCGCTGTCTGTCCCTATGTGTGCATAGATCTTTAAAAGTACGCAACAGATTTTGATGCGGTTTTTTTTAATAAGTTAAGTACGGACCTGGGACTGGTTGCTAGTAAGTCTGAAATCTGATATTATGAGTTTTTATCTGTTCTAGAAACATGCTTCTCGGTACTTACATACATAGGTACGTATATTACGCTTATGGAGTACGCAAATGGAGTAGGCAGATCATACGAAATGCTGACTACATAGACAAAAGTATGGCTTTCACGTTTCATAGCCATTTCTAGAATATTTTTTAGGTGTTAAGAATTTAGTTAAGAGGTATAATAGTGACAGGTTGCTAACCTGTCGCCTAAAATATACCTATCTTTAATTTTGGTCGTCTCTTACAATTTCCACAAAAAAAATGGAGAGATGTTATTCTAAACTCGTCACACGACAACTTTGTCGACTTGGTTCTCGGTGCTTGGGGAGCGTTCAAGTATTACGTAACGCAATTTTTGATGATTTTCGACCCCCCCTCCCCCCTATGTAACGCGCCATAACGTTTTTCTGCACCCCTCCCCCCCCCATCTCTGAACGTTACGTAACACACACGACCGTTTTCACTACTGACCTATATGATAAAATTTCGCGATCTTTAGCTAAAAGTTATGTTGCGCAAAGTAAGAAACACAGCAATATGCAAAAAATTAGGAGGTACTGACAACGAAAACAAAATAAAAATGGCCCAGGTACAATACTGTCGAGGAATTCCCCGAAAAACATAAACGTAAGGTGTAGCCACCTTTAAAAAACAAAATAAAACTGACGTATACAGTTTAGGGGTTCCCCGCGAAGTCGAAATGTAAAAGGGTTGCCAACTTGGGATTTTTTTTTCTATGTTTTTACTCGAAAAATAATGTTACGTAACGCGTTGTTTGGACCCCCCCTCCCGCCATAGTAACGCATTGTAACGTTTCACGAGACCCCCCCTCCCCCCAAATTGCGTTACGTAATACTTGAACGCTCCCTTAATAGAACATTAAACTACTGTGAGACTTCTTGAAAAAAATCGGAACTTTTAGCAACATTCAAATTATAAATGCGTCTTCTTTATGTTCAGACTAGCTTTTGCCCGCGGCTTCGCTCGCATTAAATTTGGAATGACACAGAAGAGATCTAAGAATTATTTGAATACGATATGTAAGTATATTGTATATGTCTTTCAATTTGGGAATAGGATAAAAAGATTCTAGGCATAAGCTATATAGAAAACATTGATAAACTGCGGAATGCTCCATATTAAATACTTTAAAACCCTCATTTTAGAGAAGTGATGGATTATAAAAAGACAAAAAGTAGCCTATGTCACTCACTCCTCATCCCTTCGACTATTTCCATTTTACCTGGATGCCAAATTTCAAGCGTCTAACTTAAGCGGTTTAGATTTTCCATACAACGGGATTTTCCCGCTAATTCCCGTTTCAGTGGGAATGGCGCAATATCCCGTTGCAACTAAGCTTTAAGTTTACTAAGGCAACTGCATGCCAAATTTCAAGCGACTAACTGAAACGGTTTAGATTTTTCATACAACGGGATTTTCCCGCTAACTCCCGTTCCCGTGGTAATTTCGCATTATCCCGTTGCAACCAGGCTTAAAGTCTACTAAGGTACCTGCATGCCAAATTTCAAGAGTCTAACTTAAGCCGTTTAGATTTTTCAAACAACGGGATTTTCCCGCTAATTCCCGTTCCCGTGGGAATTTCGGGAATTCCTTTCTTAGTACACCTCTACGGTACCTAAGCTACGTCCCTTCCAAATTTCAAGTGCCTACGTTTAGCCGTTTAGGCTGTGCGTCGATCTGTCAGTCAGTCAGTCAGTCAGTCAGTTTCTCCTTTTATATATTTAGATACAATCAGCAAACGGTTTACATTGTAAAATCGATATTCAAATTTAGAATATCTTAAAACAGATGAAAATTCAAAAAAGTTTTCAAATTTGGAACAGGCGGTGCCGTATCACGAGCTTGTGACGCCGATGTGAATTTGTTTATATTATGGAATTCCGTATTGCCGCCATTTTCGCCGTTCTTTGTGTATGCCTTACAGTCCAGTTCATTAATGTATAAGCAAAACTGAGGGTTCAAAAATATCTGTACACCTTTATGACATTGACAATAAGGAGCAAAAGTTTACATATTTGGCATTTGTCTGCTCATATATTTATGAACTCGACTGTACAAATAGTCAGTATAATGACAGACAGTTGTTTTTTAATAATATTTGCAATGTATTCTATTCGCAGCTTTGTCCGATGCTGGAGTCGGAAACTTGGGAGCTACGGGAAGATACTTCTGCAGAGGTGCCCTACGCTTTTCAAGGGAGGAACTGGGTGTCATACGACAATGCTACATCCCTTACTGCTAAGGTAAATGTAATTGGTCTACTATGATGGTGTATGTAACGCTTTGACCGTGCGGTGTCGGGTTTAGAATAGCACCTTTCAATTTCTTCCGTGGATGTCGTAAATCCAACTTCCAGATTGGGGGTTTGTGACGTAACACCGTGGTGAAAATTTACTATGTAGTGAATTCACTTGAAATTTCAGAGCAAACAAAAAATACGCTTACAATATTTTTGGTATTAATCTATCTGACGGACTAAATAAAAGTCAACTGGGTGAATATCAACCCAGAAAAAGTTATTAAGTTTTAGGTGGCGCTTCTTTTGTACATTTTATCTGAAATAAAGTGATAATATTAAATCATTTAGTAAATGAATAGTTAACGAATAAATTGGTAATACTAAATAGTATTATTTCTGTTAAAATATACAAAAAAATGCGCCACCAAAACTTAATAAAATGTTCTGTGTTGATATTCACCCAACTACCAAATCGTTTTGTGGTATTTTAGGTGGAGTACGGACTGCAATTGGGCATAGCTGGAGTCATGGTGTGGAGCGTAGAGTCCGATGACTTCCACGGACTCTGTCATGATGAAGACTTTCCTCTCCTGAGAAGTATTAACAGGGCTTTGGGTAAAGATGTTTAGTATCGACAAAAACACCTGCAATTCGCAGCAGCCGTCGCGTTTAACAGAATAGAGAGCGTCAAACAGAATAGTGGCACTTTGGCAAAACTAATGTACTTTCAATAAATTTCTATGGGCAATAACAGTTTTTTTTTCAACGGAAATTTGTTGTTTACTCGTGTGGTATCGTAAAATTACATCTTTCCAATTCTTTCGGAGATGTTGCTAATGGGGACTGAAATTGCAGCCAGTCACTATTAGCACAGTGACCATAATATGTATCTACATATTTATGTTTGCGAAATTACCTTAAGCAAAATAAAACAAACAATGTTTTGGTTGTTGTTTTTAGTGGTCGTTTTAGGGCGATGGAGGGGCAGAGGAGCTGATCGAAACGTAGAAGCTACGAGCGCCTCCAAAGCATCTAGACGTAGACGCGCGTTTCACGATCACCCCGTGTGCCAAGATTTTGTGCGTTCAAATCTCGTTTGAAGCGCGTATACGCGCGCGTTTACTTCCCGTCGATTGAGTGGATAGAAGACAGACCCACTAGAGAAATGTCGTTTTGGTTGTTCGGAGACGATTCCGGCAAACCATCGGGGTGATCGCTGTGCTCTTATTGGCCGGCCCAAGATCGCGCGTAAAGCCTTTTGCTCTACGGTTATTGGCTCTGTACGACTGTACATTTTTTGTGACAGTGACGGTGACGTTAGCAAGTGACAAAGCACTAACTTTTTGCGGGCCTGGGTGGCCAACATTGTTTCTCTACTAGTGGATCTGTCCTCTATGACTGCGCGTTTTAAACACGTCATATGCTAGGTCTAATGATTTAGCCGTTTATATCCCATTGGTGTATGCAACACATCTCGGACTGAATGCATGAGAACATTCACTTAAGTAAACTCCATGAACTAGTCGATTTCGCAAGCTGTTTGAGTCGTGGATGGAATTGATTACTAAACCCGAACCAGGCAAATCCGGGCAAGCGCCAGGATTGAATTTTTAAGCCCAAACGAGCCTTTCAAAGCTTGTTTGATTTGCAACATTGGCATCAATACCGTGTACTAGAGTCAGGCCGTCGATGGTAAAATCGGAAGTAAAACTAAAGGCACAGACTTACATCGAAATAGATGACTCAAGTGTATGTAGTATGTACGTCGAGTGCCAAAAGGGAGCCAAAATGGGGAGCAATGCCCTTCCTTTGACTCGATTTCATTTAGTTTGGTACCACTTAGATAAGATTTAACTGCCTAAAGACAGGACAATTTGAATAAGGCGGCAACACCTTCGAATCGGTTTCACTCGGACTGTCAATTCCTATCACTAAAGCGCTCATGTGACGTTACAGTAGGTAGTGAAAAAGTGGCATGCTTGGTTTTCATGCAAATTCAGGAACTCGATCTATTTCGATATAAGTCTGTGACTAGAGGCTAGTACGGAGCGTCTAGTGTAACGAAGTCCATTAATAATCGGTCGATTTCGTTTGCGTAACGCGAAGAGTCGTATGGAAACTGTCGACCGCCGCAGTTGTGCAAACGTGCCGCTTGGTGGCGCTATCTCAGTTTACATTCTTACTCTTCTTTACTCTTCGCGTTTATACGCGAACAAAATTGACGCGTTCCTTGACCTACTTCAAGCGTAAGACGTGTCGCGATTTGCGTCTAGCGGGGAGCTTGCGGGAGATAAATTAAAAAGTAGTGACAAGACTAGATATTTATTTTTACAACTATCCCCCGACAAGGTTGTCACAAGCTCGCGGCACGAGTTCAGGGTCGAGGGTTCGGTAGGTTGGTTCAGAATGCCCGGGCGGCATTTCCCTTACCCCAGGAGACGACGGCGAAGATCCCGTGGCCGGCGCTGCAGAGGGAGTGCGCGTAGGGGTAGAAGGCAGCCGAAGGGTGAGATTTATATTAGGTACACCTAATATAAATCTTCCGTATAAGAGGTGCTCTCGGTGCTCTAGCTTAGTTGAAAAGAACGTTCCGTACTGTCGTCCGCATATTTATAGGGCCAGAGACCTCCGAAAACACGCCCTCTATCGACGACGTAAGGCTACGACACGCTAAGAAAGAGATGCACAATAGCGCTTCCTAGCGTTCGTAGTTTACGTTAAAGTTTTAAAAATGTCACATCGTGACAGACGTGAAGCTTCAAAGTGTATATAATCTAGATTAATGATATCTAATTAAATAAAAACTTGTTGACCGCATGCGGCCCGCGGCCCGCAGGTTGCTGACCTATGAGTTAGAGTAAAACAGTGAAGATGTTAGAAGCCGAAGGGCCTTTTCAAAGGGGCCCTCCACCCGCATCGTTTGAACACTGCGACCACAACGAACTAAAGTAATTCAGTGTCCAGTTTTGACATTCTGACGCTACCACAAAGAGAAATATGACGAGGTCGCCATTTTACTTGCGACATTTTTTTTATTACTCGAGTATTCCATGTGTGTCTTTGTGGATGTCGTAAGAGGCGACTAAAGAAATAGGTTAATTAAGGTGTATAAGATATTATAGGATAAGGTGTATTATACCTTATCGGTTTAGGTAGTTAAAACAATGTAAACAATCTTGACGTGTCTTTTTATTTAAACGTACACTTTATAAATCGAAATCTTTACATTTTACAATTTAGGTATGAAAAAATCATTTACTTTCATAATTGAATTGTATAGTGTAATGATTTTCATTTTTAGACTGTGTATTTCAACAAAAAGACATGTCAAGATTGTTTATATTGTTTTAACTACCTAAACCGATAAGGTATAGATAGAAGTAAGCTGTACCTACCTAATGTTAATTTTCCGTGACACATTTTAGTGCTTACCTTTTTGTCTGGTTTAGACTTGTTGGTCCATTGCAATACAGGTTATTTACTACGTATATAAAGTTCATTTATCTAACTTGTGATCAACAGCCCAACGGTTCATCATTTAAATTATTTCACAAACATGATATAACAACATAAGAAAAAAAAATATGGCCGGATAATTTCCCGATATATTTTTTCAGGCTAGCAACACAGGCTTGGTAACAGGTAAAAAAAACTTAATAATTTCAAGATACTCGTTAAATACCCGCCAGTTTTCCTGGTAATACTGGCAGCTATTCTGAAGACCCTTTTGTTTAGGTTCTAAATTAAAAGTAAATGCCGCAATATTTATCCTTTTGCCATCTTCGCCGAGTCAACATTTGTTTCGAAAGACCGCTTTTCATTACGTCGGCGGGACAGGTCTATTGCGAAGAATAATTTGGTCCAGACGGGCAATAAATAAGTTTTTTTTAATTACATACTAATTGTAAGTTGGTTGCCTCCTACGTCAGAGGTACTGCTGTAGCGCTCTAGCGCCACAATCGTCGAACATCGCGCTAATGAAGTTTTGATGATACAACATAAAAATACAACTTCCAATTTTCTCTCTGTGGTTCGGTCTCCAGGCATAATATCTGCTGGAGAGAGATCTCTTTATTGGAGTCTTTCCCTCTCTCAGCTGCCGACCACTTCCAAACAATCAAGTACCGCAAACATACGTCTTTAGCAAATGATTGCATATTTGCGGCACTTGCATTTGAAACTTACCGGCCACCGGGTACAACCACAATTAAATACGCCCCTACCTTTAGTTTGTGTTTGGCGCTGTTTCAGTTTTCATACAAACTGATGCATCTAATGTGTAGGTATTAACGCAGATCAGAGGCTCGTGTTCTGATCCTAATGACGACACTTCTTGGGGTGCAGGTTTTACAGTTAGTCATCATCATTCATCATCATTTCAGCCATAAGACGTCCACTGCTGAACATAGGCCTCCCTTTAGACTTCCATGAATATCTGCTGGAAGCGACCTGCATCTAGCATTTTCTGGCGATCTTTATCAAATCCATCTTGTAGGTGGACGTCCTACACTGCGTTTGCTGGTCCGTGGTCTACACTCAAGCACTTATTGACCCCATCGGCCATCTGTTCTTCGTGCAATGTGGCATATCCATTGCCACTTCAACTTGCTAATCCGGTGGGCTACATCGGTGACTTTCGTCTACGGATCTCTTCATTTCTGACGGTTAGTAGATCCAACAAAACTTGACGCCGTGTAAACGGGCTCATAAAGTATGCAATCACATTATTTTCTCAACATGTCGCCTCTACTCGCCTTGCTCTGTAACTCTCAGCCACCATTAGAACTAAATTGGAATCCGCCACATATGCCGTGTCGGTGCAAACAGCGTGAATCGATTCCACAGCTCATGGAGAATGGGTCTGAATGAGAGGTTTTTACGCAACTCCGACATAGCGAGGTTCGTTTGTTTTCTATACAGGATGGCCGGAAATTGACCGTAAAAAAATTAACCAATGTTCGGGTACATGTGTCTGAAAATGTATAACATATTTCCTGTTTTTAGGGTTCCGTACCCAAAGGGTAAAAACGGGACCCTATTACTGAGACTTCGCTCTCTGTCTGTCTGTCTGTCCGTCCGTCCGTCCGTCTGTCTGTCAGGCTGTATCTCACGAACCGTGAGAGCTAGAGAGTTGAAATTTTCACAGATGATGTATTTTTGTTGCCGCTATAACAACAAATACTAAAATCAAAATAATAATAATAATTAAGGGGGGCTCCCATAGAAAAAAATGTGTTTTTTTTTTTGCAGATTTGGGTCTATTTAAATAACTGTAACAGCTGAATACTTGAAACGCTCACAGAATATTTAATTAAATATTTACTTTAAAAATAAATAATAAAATTGAAATAAAATTAGTATTTAAGGGGGGCTCCCATACAAAAATTCTGCTTTTTGCAGTTTTTGGTACGGAACCCTTCGTGCGCGAATCCGGCTCGCACTTGGCCGGTTTTTTTATTATTATTGACATTGTGGGAGACAAATGTTTCATCACTTTACGGGTCATTTTACCTACCTTACGTCCCGTACGCAAGGCCCATTAGTCGGCGCGAACGCACTTTCAATCGTTCGACATTGCGATGCTACGCGGGTTGACTTACAGCCGGAGCACAAAATACTGGGTAGTATTTTCAGATTTTCGAAAAAAAAAAATGAAAATTTCGGGAAAAAAACTTCACATGATTTATAAGACACGTTTAACCGATCACTGGTTAAATTATTCACTGTCAATTTCCGACCACATTGCTGCTGATGATGTCGTTTCTCGTTTAATAAAAGGGATTCGATGAAGATAATTCTACAGGAAACGTCATCATGACACACCGTACTAGGTACTTACTCATATCTGTGTTCATTAAGACAGACAAACAAACGGACTTGAAAAATGTATGGTAAGGACTAGAAAAAAATAATTTAAAAACCCGTATGGCATCACTTTGTTTTCATAAGACTTATCACAGCTTCACTTCACTTCACTTTACTTCACAACTTTATCATGTCAACATGTTCTGGCAACGCGTTTAGTATAGAAAAAGAACAAGAAACGACAATGGCGCCCTCTCGAGTACTTGAGTCTTGCTGAGCACAAACAACAGCATTGTTTGAGGGTTTAGAGACTTTAGAGCTACAATCCTAACGGAGCCGCAATTTTGGAGTTTTTACATCTTCTTAAAACTTTAAGTAGAACCTACAAAACATACAAACATACATACATATGTCCCGTCTGTATTCCCGAGAGGGGTAGGCAGAGCACATGAATTCAAAAATCCAGTACCACGTTTAGCAATTTCAGGCTAACTAGATGGTTAAACGTAATATTGCAGTGACAGGTTGCTAGCCCATCGCCCATAATACACTAACCCTTTTCCCAGAGTCGACTCTTACGACACCCACGGGAAGAAAGGGGGAGGTGCTATTTAACCCGGCGCCACACAGAATTAAGACTAATGCTTTATTACATGAAGCACATCGCCCACAATACAGTAACACAAAAGGTACATTCATACACTATTATGTATACGTCAACTGGTTTAGAACAATAGGGCGCGTGTAGGAATGCGCGCGAGATAGATTATACCCGTCATTGTCTATTCAGAGACGTAAGAAAATGACAGGTAGTAAATCCCGCGCGCGAAAAGACTCGCGAGTGTTGCTGAGCTAAGCCTACAGGACTCTATTAAAAACGGGGTAGGTAGAGCACACAAAAACATTTTTTTACTATTTCACACTTCACTTTTAGCCCATTAGATTCCAATTTAAATAAAAAGAAGTAAAATAGTGACAGGTTGCTAGCCTGCAGCTTTATGCTTTTAGCATTCCTAAATCTAATTCCTTTCTCGCTTTTTACGCTTTTGACGGAAAAGTTAAGAGGTGTTATTCTAAACTCTACAAGTCTACAGTACACAAGTCAAGTTTTTAAATGATTTTATTTGGTACAGCCGCGAAACGGGAGTGTTGATCCACTTGCCACTGTTCGCTATTTAGACGTGTAATCAATGACCGATGTGACCGACTAGATGTTAGTTATTGGATTGGTATTACACGACCAAGTTACAAACGTTGGTAAGTGGCTCAACGATTCCGGTTCGCGACTGTACAGACAGCGTGAGGTGGGTATCTCCGGTGGTTGGTTGTCCAAACCTCGAGTGCTCCCTGTACGGTATTTGTTTTTTGGTAGCTGTCACCCTCTGGAAGGGGTTATGCTTTTCTTGTTGACGTTACTCCAAAATGGTACAGATTGTTACATCTGTTGCTTTTATCTTGTTGTGTGCTCAAAATGGTTTTCCATTCTGGTAATTAGCTTTAGCACCCATTGTTTCTTTCATTTCATATTTGACACTAAACAACAAGGCTCCAGTAAAAAAACGTCATCGCTCTTTTGTCCCTGATTCAAACCAATAAACATTTACAGCTGCAACAGTTTTAAAATTTGATTTCGAGAATGTTACCAGCTATAATTTACAGTCCTCTTTCTATCGAAAAAATACCTATTATGAAGTTTTACTCACTTACATTCTTCACGTAACGTTACACCGTCAAAACCATGGCTCTTTCACGCTTCGCAGCCACTTCTAGCGTAATTTTAGGTTCGAAAATAGTTGGAAGAGGTAAAATTGTAAGAGGTTTCAGATTGTCACCCAAAACATACCAAAACCTATTTTCTTAGTCCCATCTAACGAAATTCATGAAATTCGTGTTCTTCTGTAGTGTGGGCTACGCCACACTCACACTCTCCCACTATGTTACTCTATATATAGGGCCCACTTAGTGTAATTAAAGAGAGTACTTAAGTAACACTTGTTGTATCACTACGCTCCCACATTACTCCTCCATTACATGGCGACCCTGCCAGTGCCGCTACCCCGTGCGGTGCTGGCGGCGCGCGGCGCCACCAGTGTTTAAAGCAGAATATTAAAGACTAAGATTGAAAGTGAAAAAAAAGAACAATTAAATCTACTTAATATTAAAATGACTATAATTAAAGTGTTAAGTGACT
>BHDV01016899.1:237113-247248 GCA_005406045.1 Adoxophyes honmai | reverse complement strand
CGCTCCGTTTAGCCGTGAAAGACGGACAAACAAACAAACAAACAAACAAACACACTTTCACATTTATATATTGGTACGGATTCAGGTATATTATAGCAAATGTATGTTTGAAACATTAATCGGATATCTAAGTAACGGATAGACGCACGTCTTTATATTTGGTTACTTGTTCGGTAACGGTAGTTGCTGTTAAGAGCTAAAGTTGTAGGTAAATTTTCAGTCACTGAAAATTGTATTTTTTATGGAATTATTCATGGATCAATATTCCCTGTCTTGTGTCCGGTTAATAACACTTCTCCGTTCCTTCCGTGAATGTCGTAAGAAGATAATGTGAATCAACACAAAACATAAATAAGTTAGTGAAGAGATTTTGAAATCACTGGTAATTCGTACCCTATGTTCATACCACGCTTCATTCTTTAATCTATCAAATTAACATCGCATCCACACTATTCCCAGCGCGTCTTCGGCCCATTACACACAGTAGTGTAATCCGCCGGTGACACCTAATGCATTGTAATGTCGCATTACTCGCTCCGCCAGCTCCGGCCGGGCAGTGTGCGCCCGCCCTAAGGGAGTTCGGGAATCGCAACGTTTGATTGTTAGTGTCAAGGTTGTTCGTGGAGTTTAGTTTTTGAATAGCTGTCGATTGGACGCCAACTTTTTTATGCAATCCTGGTAATTGCGATTTTTGGAGGAAAGATTGTGTTGCTATTACTTACATACAAAAATGTATGTTTCCAAATGGGATAGGCAGAGCACACGAAACGTGACATAGACTAAAACCATGATCATGACCATTGCACGCTTCGCAGCCACTTCTAGCATAATTTAAGGTTCAAAAACCGACAGAAGAGGTAGTAAAATAGGGACTGTGGCCTAAAGCATAAACCTATTTCGACACCTCCGACGCAAATGGTCGTAACGCTGTTTTTGCCAAAAACTAGATTTTTGGCTCATTGTATTTATTTTAATCCAAACTACAACTTCCAGAAACAAAAATGTAAATATGTTTGTTATTTACTGAGTTTTCTAGTCGCTAAAAGTCGTATCAATTGAATTGTCCCACGCAAACCGTCGCACTGCAACATTCGACGATTTGCGCCGTTCTATAGGGCCGCGGTCCGACTTATGACAGCAGACTTACGACGCCGTATCTTGACAAAGGTATACGCCACGAATATCCGTACCCCGTGCAAATCGTCGTAACTATGAAGTTACGACTCTATGCATGTGTAAAAATCGTAGTTACGACTTTTTGCTTCGTACTTACGACCATATACAACCTGTTTATGTGACCTTATTCAAACGTAAACAGTCGTAACATACTTATACGACCTATAGACAAAAAGAATAAAGACGTAACTTTAAATTTTGTTAAATATTAACGTAATAATAATTTATATTGCAATAAATATATATATTTCCTGTTACTTAAACTATTGCGCCTAGATTGAACTAAAAATTTAATCAATAAGTGTCATATAACTTGCAAAACACACAAAAGTATTTTAAAATCGCTCTCCTGAAAAGTTACAAATTTAACGTTACGACCTTCTGCGTAGGAGGTGTCGATTTCCTTAGTCGCCTCTTACGACATCCACGGAAGTAATGGAGAAGTGATATTGTATCCCGACACCACATAGTGTTATTAATGTTATCTATACTAATATTATAAACCTGAAGAGTTTGTTTGTTTGTTTGTTAGTTTGTTTGTTTGAACGCGCTAATCTCAGGAACTACTGGTTCGAATTGAAAAAATCTTTTTGCGTTGGATAGACCGTTTATCGAGAAAGTCTTTAAGCTATAAAACATCACGCTGCGACTAATAGGACCGAAGAAAAATTGGAAAACTTTGAAAAAACGGGAGAAATTAATTAGTCACTATTCCACGCGGACGGAGTCGCTGGCACAGCTAGTTATTATGATATGGATGTAGATGAAGGCTTTATAAAGTGCAGAACAGATTAAAATTTATTTAATTCGATTTCCAAAAATGCGAAAAGCAATATTTTTTAATTAACAACAACACTTGCTGCCAATTACGAATTAAACATGTTAACGAAGCAATTCATTTATCGAACAAAATAAATAATTTCAATGAAACTGCCGGTCCGCGCTCAATTCATTAAAATTGTTTCATTCATGAAAGTGACTGTCGAAAATGATGGATACAAAGTAAACAGTGCTAAAACGGATACGGAACGTGAAATTGTCTTGGTTTAGTCTATGTAGCGTTTCGTATGCTCTGCCTACTCTATTAGGGAAGACAGCCGTGATGTATCTAAGACCTAAGTATACCTACAATGTCGTTGTTTTAAATAACAATGACGTTAAAGTAAAAATATTTTTCTGGTTATTAACTACATATAACCAATCAAAAAACTAGACACAAGTCAAGTGCCACTAACACGACAGTTTTACGCGTAAACACTGTAATTGACATCCCTAAGGCGACCGCCGAGCATTTGAAAAGTAAAGTATACAGGGTGGCCCATCTAAAACGGTCAGTATGGGGAAGTCCGAAACTATACGAGATACGAAGATCTCTTCTTAGGAACCATGACATCGATTTTAATAAAAAGAAAAACTGCATTCATATATTTAAAAAAAAATGTGTACTTAGTCCGGGAATCGAACCCGGTTGTTTTAAAAAAAAAAACTTTTTCTATTTCTATTTAGATATCGATTGTGTAGGTCTTAAGCAGTAAATATGTGCAAGAAACATGATTTCTAAAATGAATAAAATGCATTGTTTTTACATGCTTTAATTTATTTTAGTAGGTGTTCAGAGTGATCACAGTTACAAACGTAGTAGGTATTGAGAAAGGCGGTGGTCACTTCGAACACCTACTAAAATAAATCAAAGCATGTAGAAACAATGTATTTTATTAATTTTAGAAATCATGTTATACACACATATTTACTGCTTAAGACCCACACAATCGATATCTAAATAGAAACAGTATTTATTTTTTCAAAACATCCGGGTTCGATTCCCGGACTGAGTAAACATTTTTTTTTAAATGTATGAATGCAGTTTTTCTTTTTATTAAAATCGATGTCATGGTTCCTAAGAAGAGATCTTCGTATCTCGTATAGTTTCGGACTTCCCCATACTGACCGTTTTAGATGGGCCACCCTGTATACCTACACTTGATTCACTTCCTATTTATTTTGTGGTGTAGGTGCGTGTAATCGTTCACATCAACTCGTGGAACTCGGTATATCTCTCGTAAAAGCTGAAATATGTTTTAAGTCAAGATATACCAGTGTCTTTTTATGCCGCTATTAACAGCGTCACCTGCCAGTTTCTTGCAATTAGCGGCTCCTAGAGCGAGTGCTAAAAGAACAAGCAATACATTAAGTGAAGTGACGTCGGCAATGTGGCACGAAACCAACAGGAGATGTAATTTTTGCAGACGACTTTTCTACTGAAATTAAGAAAGAAAAAAATTAAGACCTAATAACTTCGCCGGAAAACGCTGAATGTAGGTCGCTTTCAACAGGTATTCATGAAAGTCTAAACTCTAAAGGGTGGGCCTATGTTCAGCAGTGGACGTCTTATGCGGCTTATGCCTGAAATGATGATGATGATGATGAATAATTATGTTAACAGACCTTTGACACAAATATAACATTTTTTGGCGAACTTATCTTAAAATACATTGAATACATAACATTCCAGTTTCTTGCTTAACAGGTTTCGTTCCATTTGCAAGATATACGTTTTTGCTTAGAACCTTGTATGGTAAAAATTGTGGAAAACGTTTTCTAAGTTTACTGTATTTATATTCTCAAAAATATCTCAGTTAACGCTTGATAAAAAAACCAAGAAGGCTTTGATTTGAATGCAAATTAAAATTGTAAATCTTAATCAAAACTAAATAGAAATTAATTGAAAACAGGTTCAAGTACACCATAATACCTCTTTAATTAATTTTTAGTCTAATGAAAAATTAAGAATTACTGTAATGATATAAAATATTATAACATTATAACCAAACATTATTATTTCAGTGATGTTAACGTAAGTCAATATATTATTTGTAATGTATATATCCCCCTCACTTAAAACTTAGTCCATCTAATTCGCCTTCACGCCTTTATCGACAGGTTTTTCATGGACAACACATAAGAAAATTCTTCTAGCGTTGGCGTCTCCCGTTCGTTTATTATGCGAAGACGCCACTGCTGCAGTTTCCAGCTGACCTGGTTGCCTGTCACTTGTCCAGGTGTTTTAGTGTTTACTGAAAGCGTCGCTCTACTAAGTAACGTTGTATTGGTCATCGAGGTCGTGGAAAGGCTTTAGAATTCCACCTCTCCATTTCTTTCGCAGATGTCATAAAAGGCGAAAGGCAGTGTTAAAGTATACTTTACGCGACGGGCTTAAAGCTAGCATAAACAACCCTTTATTCCCAAACGGGGTAAGCAGATCACACAAACCCTACATAGGCAAAACTATGACCACTTATTTCACGTTTCATATTTTTAATGTTTTATGTGGTCGATGTGGGGATGAAGACCGCCAAATTGAAATGGGATTGGGCGGGACACGTCTGCCGCATGCATCCGGTCCGTTGGGCTAAAATTGTCTCTGACTGGGTCCCTTGCGACGGGCACCGGAGCAGAGGTAGACCAAAGAGGAGATAGCCCATTTGGAGCTTTTCAGATCTAACTGGCGAGATTTTGCAAAAAACAGAGACGAATGAAAAGAATGTGAGGAATGGGAAGAAAGCTGAGACTTTTGCCCAGCAGTGGGACACTCACCAAGATACATAAAAAAATATTTGGACGGTATAATTATGAATTATGACAGGCAGCTGGCCTATAGCCTAAAGCCCGTCACACATTAAGCAGATACGGTAAGATATCCGTTACAGAACATAATATCTGTCAATATCGCTCCCTATACAATTCAATGAGCTACCACACACTGCGCAGATTTACCGTCAGGTATCTTTTGACACCGACATATGGAAAAATGGCATTTATACGCAGATAAAATATTATCGTATATGCGTAGTCTGTGACGGGCTTAAGATGTGCCTAAACCTCTTCTTCTAAGTAATTCTAAACCGGACACCACACAGGTCTTCAACACCGTGCTTTAATTTTTTTGGCATTTCGTATTTTGTTTTTGTACAAAAAAGTGTTTACTGTGAAGACGCAGGCAATAGTTATAAGCATTCCGATAATGTTAGATGTCCCCGCATTACTTTATTATCCTGTTATTCCCATGCTTACTACAATAACCTGTCGACCCAACAACCGCCACCCAGAAAGGCGGAAGCGTACGAAAATAAGGCAATAACTCTATAGAAATGGGCCCGTGGACTGGTCGCGTTAGAGGTTATTTTCTTTAGGTTATTATCAGGGATGTAACTGAAACTATAAAAAAATATCCGTAACCGCAACCGAATCCGAAAAAGTTTCGGATAGTATCGGATAGGGGTGGAGTCTAATTGAGACACGTTATGACAAGTTGTTTTAATCGGCTAACCCAAACACAAGCTGTGCGCATTACTTTGAGGTAAGAAGTATATTAGATAACACTAAATAATATATAATTATTTATAATAATTGCCCGTGTGGTGCCTTAGAATAGCACCTCCCCCTTTCTTCCCGTGGGTGTCGTAAGAGCCGACTCTGGGAAAGGGTTGGTGTATTGTGGGCGATGGGCTAGCAACCTGTCACCACAATATCACGTTTGACCATCTGGTTACCCCGAATTTGCTAAACGTGGAACTGGATTTTTGAATTCATGTGCTCTGCCTACCCCTCGTGGGACTACAGGCGTGAGAATATGTATGTATATATGTATGTATTTATAATAATTTTTTGTAACATTTTTTTTACTCGCAGACTGATTGAGATTCCTGCCAAAGAACTTTAAAATAAAACCATTTTATTACCTATTTGTATGTATTTTACTTACTATTGAAATTCCTTAAAATGTTAATTATCCGTAACCGAAATTATCGGAAACTAACGGATAACCCGAAATAATTTAAGATCCGTATCCGTATCCGGTATAAAAACTAAATTACATAGACTACTATGACTTTATATTAACTCTTCGTACGTGTGCATCGAACCAAACAATTTCTAAAAACTTACTCTTCTGGACTGATTAATTCCTAAGCTCCATTTCTCTTCTTTACTCAACAGTCCGTGCCACAAACATCAATCTACGTTTGACAAAGAAAAGTCTTACAAAGTTAAATCAATGGGGAGCGTCAATATAACAATAATTAGGAAACGAGTCGTTTTATTGTTGCGGGAAAAACGCCGACGGGAATTCCGGGCCATTTGTCAATGTGACTTTCATTCGCTTTGTTAAGGTTTCCCTATAAATTCCCGTTCGTTTCAATGATGAGTGAATGGATACCGAGGTTTTTTGCGACCAATGGCGGATCCGTGAATTGATTGTTGCTTTTTGATTACTTTCCTATCATTGCAAATTGTTCGAAGGAGCTGTTGGTTAGGATTTCAGAAGAATGTTGAATTGGCATTCCAAACAGTATTTGTACAAGGTAAAGCCCGCCACAGACTACGCATATAGGTACGATAATATTTTATCTGCGTATAAATGCCATCTTTCCATTGTCGGTGCCAACAGGGACTTGACGGTAAATCTGCGCCGTGTGTATTATCTCATTGAATTGTACATATAGGGAGCGATATTGACAGATATCTATCCAGTAACAGATATCTTACCGTATCCACTTAGTGTGTGACACGCTTCAAGGTTCTATAGATTTCTGTAGACTGATGTCACAAGGCACTTCAGTTCTATTTTATGGGTCAATCAACTATTTTTAGATCTCTGGTTGCCATGGAGATATTTTCTAGGATATAGTCCATAGTAAGTTAGGGACTGTTGCAGTTACAAGCCTGTTCCTTTATGGCTCATCCATTGAGCATATAATTTTAAACAAAAAAAAACCGACTTCAAATCTATACTAATATAATAAAGCTGAAGAGTTTGTTTGTTTGTTTGAACGCGCTAATCTCAGAAACTACTGGTGCGAATTGAAAAATATTTTTTGTGTTGGATAGACCATTTATCAAGGAAGGCTTTAAGCTATATAACATCACGCTGCGACCAATAGGACCGAAGAAACAGTGGAAAATGTAGGAAAAACGGGGGAAATTTGTCACTATTCCACGCGGACGGAGTCGCGGGCACAACTAGTTAGCAATATTTTGAAAGTATTCTGTTTACTGAATGTAAAATCTTGACTTCATCAACAAATTACCGAAAACGCCGTACATCTCCATATAAAATTTGAAGAGTTCCCTCGATTTCTCCAAGATTCCACCATCAGATCCTGGTGTCGTGCAAATGGGACCAATTTCGAGTTATACCCTTTCGATTAAAAAAAAAATTTTGAAAATCGGTCCACGGGTTTTCGAGTTATCGAGTAACATACACACAAAAAAAAAATAAAAAAAAAAAAAAAAAAAAAAAAAAAAAAAAAAATTAGGTCGAATTGAGAACCTCCTCCTTTTTGAAGTCGGTTAAAAATGGAACCTATATTAGCACATTTTTTAAGCAACTCTGCCTCTGGCGGATCATACGATTTTCTAATTAGAAATGTTATCCACAATTTGCGTGTTATAAGTTTGGGTTTTGAGTTAGATGTAGTAGTGACAAATTGCTAGACTATCATAAAAATATTAACATCTGTAACTTATAAGTTGCCAGCAGTTTCGTCGTTATTTCCAAAGTTTAATTATATTTCCTATTTTAGTCTCTATGAAGACGAAAAAGACGCACACATCACGCCTGTTCTCCCAAATGGGGTAGGCAGAGAACACAAAACGCTACATGAACAAATCCGTGACTATTTCACGTTTCGCAGCCACTTCTTGCATATTTTTTAGGGTTTGAGTTAAAAGATACTATAGGGACAGGTTGCTAGCCTGTCGCTTAAAATATACCTTAACGTTCTTAGTCGTCTTGTACGGCATCCACAGGAGAAATAGAGGTATTATTCTAAATCCGAGACCACACGGTACATGTTTTGATATTTCAGTAAAATAGTTATGAAAAAGCCGTGATAGCCCAGCGGTTCGAACTGTGGCCTCTCAAGCAGAGGGTCGTGGGTTCGAACCCCGGGCTCGCACCTCTGAATTTTTCGGAATTTATGTGCGATATCAAACTTGATGTTTATCACGAGCTATTCGGTGAAGGAAAACATCGTGAGGAAACCTACACACAGCGACGAAGTGATTCAACGTTGTGTGTGAAGTTCCCAATCCGCACTGGGCCCGCGTGGGAACTATCGCCCAAGCCCTCTCGTACTGAGAGGAGGCCTGTGCCCTGCAGTGGGACGTATATAAGCTGATGATGATGATGATGATGATGATGAGTTATGAAATGAAGATAACTTTAAAACCATTCAAAGCTTTGCACTAAGGACTTTCCGTAGAACTGTAAGCGTTGATTAAATAATTTTACAAATCCTTACTAATATTATAAACCAGAAAGTGAGTTTGTTTGTTTGTTTGTTTCGCTTTTACGCCGTAACTACAGAATCGATTGCTTTTAAATTTTGCAGACGTAAAGATAGAAGTCCGGATTAAATAATAGGGTACTTTTTATCCCGGAAAAAATTGATGGTCCCGAGGGAAAACAAAAATATAGTTCGCTTGATAGATCGATATCGATCGATTATAGATCGATATCAATCGATGACCGATCGATAGATGATAGATTGATGGCCCTGTGTGTCGTTTGAAACGAGTAGTTTTCTTATAGTTGTGCTTTATACCGCAATATAACCGAGTTCCACGCGGGCGAAGCCGCGGGCGGAAAGCTGGTTGTACATAAACCGCTTCTTTTCAAGCATCCGCTTTTGCTGGCGTATTTCTTGTTTTAAGATCTTGTGATTCCAGTTGCCTTTGACATGTAATATGGGCGAGATTTGCTTTTATGAGTGAATTCATTTTAGCTTTTACTGAATTTCTAGAATGCTTCACGCTATGTATTCCTACTTTAGACTACTTGAGGTGCATTTAACTAAATAAGAATAAAATTTCCACACATACACCACGCCTGTATTCACTAGTAAAGTCACGCTAGCTAGAAAAATCACGACTTAGGGGCAGCGCAGATGACAGACTTTTTGTGCGATCGAGTCTGCGTGAGTGTATGCATTATGCGCCGGACTTTTTGCGCGTCGTGTGCGTTATTGCATATAATTCCATAGATTCTATTTTCACATACTAAAAAGTCCGTCGCGGATAATCTGTCGTCTGCGCAGTGCCTAATTCATGTTTGTTTCGTGGCAACTTCTATACTCTTTTAGGTTTTATGTTGGTACTTAGGTATAATAGTGACAGGTTGCTAGCATGTCGCCTAAAATATACCAGATCTATACCCTATTCCATAATCATAAGCTATTTATTTCCTTGGTCGCCTTTTACGACTTCCACGGAAGAATTGGAGAGGTGCTATCTTAAACTCGACACCACATGGCAAATTTATATTCGACGGAATGAAAATATTGATTTTCATTCCTTTGAAATTCAGCTTGCCTATGATAAATACCCGATCTGGGTCAAAGATGTTTTTATCAGCCTAAGATCGAGCACTGGCCTTGTTTTTTGCCCTAAAGCGTTACAGTGTTCATTGAACGGCAACAAAATGTAATTTTACTTCGTGACAGCGCATTTTTGTGCCGCTGTAATATTTTTAAACATGCTAGCGGGACAGTTAAATGTAATACCTATTAAAATGTGGTTCTTAAGAGGAAATGGAGCGGTCATATTTTGTATGGAAACGTAGTCCCCTGATTCCTCGCTGGATATTTATTACCCGTAGAACAATGTTTTTTTACATCAACAATCTAATGATATATTAGCATGTTCCTATGTTTTCCTTTTTTTCATTATTGAATTATTAAAGGAGATATTAACCTTCAAAAACATGAAAAATTGTAAGTTTTTTCCGTTGTGTTCAAACCTCTAGAAACCAATTTTAACACAATTATATCAAAATATAAGAACATAGAAACACAGTTATGACATTTTTTAAACATTTAATAAAATAATTTTAAACAAAAAAAAACCGACTTCAAATTAGCTTTATCCTGAAAGGAAACTTCTGTTTATGTACGTATTTACT
>BHDV01016899.1:220475-233946 GCA_005406045.1 Adoxophyes honmai | reverse complement strand
TAGTTGTTCTTATCGCACTCGACGTCGTCCGGGCAGGTCACGGCGCGACAGCAATAGATTTAGCAAATACCTATTTTTCAATTCCCTCGACCGGCATATTTCCTTTTAAGCCTTAAGGTAAAAGTACCAATGCTCGACGCCTCAACGCATCTGTCACCTGTCTTACTATGACATAAAGGTTGCAAGTGCCAAGTATTGGGTCAGTGTGGAGCACAGGGCCGTTTACCTTACTACAGAGTATTTTAAACATTCTGTTAGCGAAATAAAAAAGATTTACTTACGTTTTTATATCGAGATTAGCTCGACATGTTTCGGATCAATACGCGACCGCTGCGTTGCATTTATCTGCTGCCGTGGCGCGTAGCTCCAGATGATGGGTCACGCATTGGCCCGAAACATGTCGAGCTAATCTCAATATAAAAACGTGAGTAGATCCGTTTTATCTCACTTACTACAAAGTTTTTATTTATTTTAATAGATGTTGCCCGTGATTCCGTCTGCTTAGAATTGATCGCAATCACAAGGGATTTTTGCATTTATCCGGGATAAAATGTGTTAATCCAGTTGGATGTCAGCTTCCTGTATCGTTCCTGTGTCGTTTGGGTAATGAGAGTTAACAAACACACACATACACACAAACTTTCGTATTTACAATTAGTACTTAATATAACCTAACAGGCAAGCATTGTTAAGGCCGGTCACATACATTCGGAATTTTTCCGTTCGGAATCCCGAATCGGAAAATCGAACGCAGTCAATCCATACAAAATCTATGGACCGCCACACACATTCGCAAGCTTTCCGTTCGGAATTCCGAACGGAATTTTCCCGAATGTGTGTGGCGGTCCATAGATTTTGTATGGATTGACTGCGTTCGGAAAGTCTGATTCGGGATTCCGAACGGAAAAATTCCGTATGTATGTGGCCGGCCTAAACCTTACAAGTGAAGTTTGATCCACTTACTGGCTTCCGATTGAGCTATAATTCTGTTTAATGTGAAAGTTGGATGACAATACAATATTCTGTTATGTTGTTTCGCAGGAGGGAACTCTTCAACGGTTGATCCGATTGACTTGAAATTTGGTAGGCATATCTAAAATGGATGACAATGAGGTACCTGGTAGGGTCAGCGTCAAAAGTAAGTGATAATTTTAGTATGGAATTTGACGTAACTCAGTACTAAAATTGTCAGTTACTTTTGACGCTGACTGTACAGTTGGCAAAAGGCTAAGTGAAAAGTTTGTATTCTATTTTTTTAAAGGACTGATCTATACTAATACTATAAAGCTAAACAATTTGTTTGATTGTTTGTTTGAACGCGCTAATCTCAGGAATTACTGGTTCGAATTAAAAAAATATTTTTGTGTTGGATATACCATTTATCGAGGAAGACTTTAGGCTATATCACATCACGCTGCGACCAATAGGACCGAAGAAATAGTGGAAAATGTGGAAGAAAACGGGAAAATCGGTCACTATTCACGCGGACGGAGTCGCGGGCACAGCTAGTATTCTTATAATTGATAGCGCATTTTAGGCTGGTTACTACTTCAAAGAACACTTTTTTCTCTTTTTTTACGGTCAAATACCATTAGTAAAATTGGTTTCCAATATTTATGTGACGTCATTTACCGAGGGAGAAGAGAACATAAAATAAACATTTTATCTGCAACGGAAGCACGCAAACTCGGCAATCTAACTCAGTAATGTACACGACCCTAACTAGGCATAAATACACAGACCAACATCTAGCCATTCTAACCAATAACGTTCCAATTTCGCGCCATGACGTACTACATAATAAATTCGACTTTTCGTTCCCCGAAACATGGAGCTTGAAACCAACTGGAGGTTTATTTCTCTTAACAAATTCTCGTTTTTTCCACAGCGATTTCATCCGCGCTCCAGAACTTAGTTATAATCAGGGCCCGTAACTTTCATGCCTTTGACACAAAAATGACGTCACGCTCCTTAGAGGGTGATCCCAAATAGTTTGATTGTAAATTATTAATTATTAGTTGTCAATCATTTTAATCATGTACAAATGAATGGAATAAATAATAGCTACTTGATACGTGAAACGAAAATAAAACTGTTTGATTTGTTTTATACATACATTTTATTAAAATGCATTGTTACCACATTTCAGTAATTACGTAGGAAACAGAGTTCCTCTCTAACGTGAAGCACGCCATCCTTCTTGCATTAATTCTTATGGTAAGAAAATCTAAGTCATCTTTGCGTTCATACGTAATGCAATATTCATAAAAATCATTCTGTGTTGTAATCGTATTTTTGTTTGTTATGTATGTCACAAAAATACAATTACAAAAACAAAAACATGATTAAAATGTTTGATAACTGATGATTAATAATTTACAATCAAACTATTTGGGATCACCCTTTAAGGAGCGTGACGTCAAATTGACGTCAACGGCATGAAAATTACGGGCCCTGGTTATAATGTTATCTATAGTAATAATCATACTGCAGGGGAAGTTAACCCGTCATATTTGTTTTACATGAATAAAAATGAATACACACAAAACATTTTAACATCACGCATTTTTTCTCAAATTTCATATTTCACGTTTCGTTGCGAAATTTGAGGTTTAAACATAGATTAAAGTATAACAGTGAGAAGTAGCACACCTAAAACTATTACTTTAGTCGCCTCTTACATCAGCGAAGAAATAATAAATATTATTAAATTTACTGATATCCCCGTAAACTTTTGGCACAGAACTACACTTATTTTTTGAATTATATGAATGCATTAAACTATTATTTGTCGCAGGATTATTTTAAGATTAAATCAATAACGTTTTTATTTTTATTTATAAGTACGCGGGATTTAATCACAATTTTATTTATTTATTTACCTTCGCGACGTTGCGGCCGAGTTATACCTAGCGAGTTTTATTTGTGTTGAAACATGTCTTTCATTATTTTTCTTTATTTTAAAATAGTTCCATCCATTTTCCACAATATGACTAAATATTTTTCAATATCCTTGTCAAGATGTACGGAAAGGTCTTTAGTAGGTTCAGTCCTCCAGCCTTGTAATAGGATGCCTCCGAATTTCGGCGAATAGGTAGAAATTGAAATGTCCGTGGAAGTATCGGTGTATGAATTGTGTGATTGATGGGATACATTTATCAATTATTTATGGCTGTTACGTTGCTCTTATAAAGTTGCGATGTTTGATGAGTGGGGGAACGGGATCTGTCGTAACTAAACTGATGCGTTTGGTTTCTGGAGCGTGATTTTTTTGTGTGGCTTGGCGGTTATTTTGAGTAATGGTGGCTCTACGCGATTTTATTATTGATATGTAGTCCGTGGAAAGCATGTGTCCGTTTTTTTTCTAACATAGGTTCGCGATTGAAAATGATATTTTTAATGTATTTAGTAAACTATGACTGACACGATCCGTAGCATAAGTTTACGTTTCAATGTACATAGATGATCTTTCTGTCTTGCTAGTGATAGGTTGCTGTTTAGCGGCGAATTCTTCTTGGCAATCATGGTATTTACAAAGCGCTGTTAGACTCAAACGAAATACATGTAAAAGAACCTCTTACATATTTTGATTATGATTTCGATCTTGATTTAACCGCCTAAAGCTAGTAAAAATAAGTGGTAAACTGTTGCTTAAAACAACAACGGTAAGCAACCCGTCACTTTGCACTAAAATTAGATAATTAAAATCGGAAAACCTCTCGAAAACGCAAAGTCCTCTGACGTAGAATTTCCAAAAGCAATTACATTTAGCTCTCAATGAGTAGAAGAGAAACAATCAAAGTCGAATTAAACTCGAATTCCTGCGCTGGGAAATTAACGAATGACTAAATATAATGACTGAGAATTTAAGTCACGTTGTTTGAAACACTTCTGACGAACCAACAAAGAAATTGTCAGCAGTTCCTACCTTCAAAGCTCCGGCAATTATTTTGAATGAAAAAGTTGCAAACAAACTTTGCTACGCGTTATTGATAATGGGCACGGGCTTTATCAATTTATTGCCCTGTGGATAATTGTAGAATTGTCCTATATATCGACGCTTGAAACGCGAAATAAGATAGTCGACATTTTATTAGGATATTGCGTTACATACCTACATAGAAGACCCTCTTATCCGTGTGGTGCCGGGTTAGAATAGCACCTCCCCCTTTCTTCCCGTTGGTGTCGTAAGAGGGAAAGGGTTAGTGTATTGTGGGCGATGGGCTAGCAACCTGTCACTAATATCACGTTTAACCATCTGGTTACCCTGAAATTGCTAAACGTGGCACTGGATTTTTGAATTCATGTGCTCTGCCTTCTCCTCTTGGGAATACAGGTGTGAGAGTATGTATGTATGTATACATAGAACAAATCAGCAAATTTTGCTGACGAGGGAAAATGGGATAGCTTACTGTAGCAACCCTAGCGCCACCTATCGTTTACTAGTAAAATTTCTATCACAAACGTCATCAACTATCAAAGTGTTCGACATCGCGCTAATGAAGTTTAGGGGATCAAATTGTATAGATGCAACTTCCAACTTTCTCTATGTGGACTTTGGTCTCCAGGCATTACATATAATATATGCTTGGAGAGAAATCTCTCTATTGGAGTGTTTCCCACACTTGCTATCTTAAAAATGTAGCTTGTCCCATTTTGCCTTCAAGCGTTGAAACAATGTAATAAATAAAAAAAAATGTCTTAAAGTAAAGGATGCCATTAATAAAAACCCAAGACAGACATCGACGTTAAATGTGTTACATCCCTCTTTTTGTGTAGGGGTTAAAAAAGGCGTTATGAATCTTCAGAATCCTCATGAATTTGAATTCCGTCTTCAGACAAAAGAACTAGAAATAATGGTAAATTATCAATGATATTATTATGGTATTTCATTTTATTGTCGTAAGAGGTGACTAACGCTTTGAGCAGGCTTAGCAACCAGTTAATATTATACCTCTTCCACTTCTTTTCAAACCTAAAATTATACTAAAAGTGACTTCGAAGCGAGAAGCAGTCATTGTTAGTGCCTGGCTTCGTGTGCTCTGCCTACCCCAATGGCAACACAGGCGTGATTCCTTTGTTTTTCTATTTTGTATGTATCTATCTAGAAAACAAAACATCGAAAAATTCAAAAGTAAAATCCGTATTCGATCACAAGGCCCCTCGGCGCTATCTTGCTTATTATCCGGGGGCCATTGGGGGCCATTGAGGGCCTCGAGGGCCGGCCCTTTCACGACAAGCCTGAACAGATACGTGCGTATTGTTGGCTAAGTGCGTATAAGATAGTTTAGTGGCCCCGCTGGTTATTGAAATGTTTGCGTTTAAAGTTTGTTTGCGTAAAAGACACTTGAGCGCGAGCCGATTGCTCCCTGACCTACCATAGAACCTATTATAGTGATATTGCATTGCTGGAATATTAAATATGTGTCGCGTTTATTGTGACAACGTTCGCAGTGGGTCAGGAATCAATTGGTTTGGTTGTATGCTTTTATGCTTGGAGATAGACGCCTTTTTTTAACAAGAACACACAAAAAATATAAAATACAAAAAAGATGAATTGGTCTATTCGTATCACGTGTTTATCATTACACCAAAGTAGATAAAAGTTCACAACGTTAAAATATTTTTGAATAGTTCTTAGATCAGTTTTGGAATTCCGTTAGCAAATATTATACCTGGGCACAGCCCCATATAGCCATTTTGGTCGCAAAAATAATCAAAGTAGTAACAGTGTCATTTAGTTTCGTAACTGTTACGACACATTGCGACTGTGTTTGGTTTGGTCACCGTGTGTAGTAACCGTTCCCACACATTGCGACTAAAAAAAGTTTCGGTAACAATGTGCCGTCGCTGTGACCACACTGCACGTCATCTTTTGCGTCGACACTGTTTACACACTTTGCGTGTAGTTTGTGACTAGTGTACACTCTGGTAACAATGTGTAGTAACCGTGTAGACACAATGTTACGACAATGTTCCAAAACATTGTAACTCTAAATGTCAAAAAAAACATTATGACGTCTAAACCTCCTCAAACTTTCCAACAGCGTGTCATGAAGTAGTGACATTTATAAATCGCTAGCTTTTGCCCGCGGCTCCGCTCGCGTTAAATTCGGGGTATCACAGAAGAGTGTGTTGGATAATCCATTTATTGAGGAAGGCTTTAGGCTATATAACATCATGCTGCAACTAATAGGAGCGAAGAAATATTGTAAAATGTGGAAAAAACGGGGGGAAATTAAACACTATTCCACGCGGACGGAGTCGCGGGCACAGCTAGTATAAATATATATGCAACACCACTCTGTTGTGAAGTAGAAGGAACAAAAGCATATATGTAATTTAAATAATGTCAAATGTAAGCTTACATCGATGGTTTGTGACGCCCAAATGGTGTTTATTCCAGTATTGACAACGTTGAAGGTATAAAAGATAGGATTATATATTACAAAAAAAAAAAGAATTGAGTGTGATTGCCGAGTATGTAAATTTATAAAAAGTGTAACCATTACTTGTTTTTTTTTTTAATAATATATTTTTGTATTACTTTTACTTGCAATTTTATTGGAACTTAGGTCAAAAGGGAAAAAGTAGTCGTTCTAAGTACGCATAAAGGAGTGAGGATAATGGGAGTATAGATAGATTCTAATTTAACAGTCATAATTTTATTATATTTATTGTTGAACACAGTCAGTGGTTAAAATGTTACATTATCTATATATAAAACAATGTTACAGTAATCTGATTCAAACAGTACACTGGGATTTTCCAAAAATTAATAATACGTTGTGATATATTTAAAAGTTTGTTCTTAATAAGCTACTTCACAACTTCAAAATCAATCATGTTGTAAGCATGAACTTAATATTGATGATTTTAGTTTATTTTAACATCACTTAGAACAGTAACTACTTTTAATGCCTTAGTTATAGTGGCACGATTCGATGTTCCTGGTGTATCATCTGTAAAAGGATAATATAACATTAGAATTGGTTTTATCTTTCAGGTCAGAAACTTTGAGAAGAACTGTAAACAAAAAAACACATGCAGCCATTTTATAAATTTGGTAACTTTGTGACTACTTTAGGTTTCGCGTCGACACAAAGTCGACACAGCGTCGTAACTTTGTGACCACTTTGTGACTACAAAGTTTTCCTTTAACAAATGTTTTTTTTCATTAAATTCCTATTTTTGAAATAATTATTCATTATTTAACTACTACTTAGTATTCAAAATTATTACTCTAAACAAGCAGAAGCCTCCAAGTTCTCGAAATGTATATACTAGTTAAAAATATACATTAATTTTTTTGCTAATACTACTTAAATTACGACTGTAAGGTGGCGCGTTGGTAAATTTCAACTTATTTTGCCAAATTATACGATGAATTTCTTTTCCCATTCACGTTAGCACATTAATATCAATTAATAGTATTAATATAAAAAATAAACACTTACCCTGACAACCTGTAATTGTAATGGATTCCTTTTATTTTTTTTGACACACAAAATAAATTGTTTCGAACAACTTTGAAGCAAATTGAGTGAATGAATGAATGATTTGAGTGACACTTGGTTGCAAAATGGTAACAAAGTTACCACACGGCGACTAAACATTGTTACCAAATGTTACTGTGTCGACTCTTCCCCATTTTGGTCGCAGCGACCAGATTGCGACCAGAATAATGCTAGTAGGTTCAGCCAGTGTCGACACATTGTTTCGACATTGTTACGTAACGGCGACTGAAATGGTTATATGGGCCATCTAGTCAAATTTAATATTTATGAGCTAAACGTCCCAAGTGTAATTTTTAGTATCATACTTCAATTATTTGAAAACTACTTATCCGATTTCGTATAAATGTAGCTTAGAACTATTTCAAGAAAATTGAATGCCACTCACACACACATACACACAAAAACGTCTATCGGACCGAACATTGGCAAACTTGTAACATCCCTCGTTATGCGTTGGGTGTTCATTTTTTAGGTCTCCAGTTAAGAGGTGTAATAGTGACAGGTTGCTATCATCGCCTGAAATATACCTTAACCTATTTTCTTAGTCGCCTCTTACAATATCTACGGAAAAACAGGATAGGTGTAAACCCGGCACAACAGGTAAAAAATATCAGAGGTTTTATTAACGCATTTTTATTCACAAGGAACCCTAAAAATAGTTTCTATTACACGTTTGAAGTGGAAGACAAGAGGGACAGAGTGCCACCACCTTTCTTTTGCGGTCCAAGTCGGCGCTGCTGGCACAAATTTATAGGGAGGAAAACCAAGTTTGTAAGAGGAAATGATAGTTCGAGTTTTCACCACCCGTAAGAACAAGTTGGTCTCTATAAATCCATACAGCTTGTTATTATTCTGAACGCACAGGGACAGTTTGTGCACAGATTGTTCAGGCTAGTGGATCAGAAATAAGGAAGTGTAGTTCGGAAAAAGTTGTGTTAAATACGTCTGGAGTGCTGTTAGATTGGATTAAATCGGATTAGATTTGCGTTAGATAACCGTGATGTAAAATGGTGCTGATTAAGCTAATTTATTTGTTTGTTATGGAATTCTGATAGCGGACTTGATAGCGTTACAAAAGCATTGGGTGTTTAAAGTGTTATTTGTCGACATAATACACGAGAATAGGGTTTTGTGTGCTCTGCCTATTCTATTTGGGAATACAAGCGTAAAGTATGAATGTACGAAAATAACATTTAAATAATGAACTTTTGTGGTTTCGGGTTCAGCATCATACCTCTCCATCTCATCCATGTATGTCGTAAGAAGTGATTAAATAAATAGCTTTAGCTATGTAGTATTCAGGACCTGGTCCCGCCATTATAATGGTAACTATGTAACTAAAATGGCGGCTACATAGAATTCTAGAAACAATCACGCATCAGCATCTCACATAGGCTCGTACAACCGCGTCAAACTCGTGTTCCAAATTTGAAAATAATTTGTTTTTTTTAACATCATCTGTTTTAAGACGTTCTAAATTTGAATGTATCAATCAATTTTCTTGGTCCAGCCGGCTTAGAATAACAGGACGTGGGGAGAGATGCACGCGAGAAAGACTATACCTGTCACTGTCTAACTAGAAACGTCAGAAAGTGACAGGCAGTCTATCCCGCGCGAAACGACTCATATGTTGCTGTGCTAAGCCTCTTCAACGAGAGCGAGCTCTATGTGATTTATTTCATCAAACCTGAAACTAAATTCACTATTCTCTCACTTCAGTATCCAGAAATCAGCAGAAAACCTGAAATATACATTTTTACGCGAATATTATACAAGACCACTGTCCAATACCGAATCAATCGGCACTGCGCTCCACTCTATCTGTAAAATCGCGGTTCCAGAGCCAGAATATTTTCCCGGAAAATATTGAGAAATGTTTGCCAGCTGCTGTTTGATTTGATTTGCATCCGTCTTCCTTCCTAGTTACCAGCCTCTTGAAAAGGTCTGCGCTCCTGGTAGTCCTGGTTTGCTAGACGTGTGTTTATTCGTGAAGATTTTACATATTGTGGTGGAATTAGTGAATGCGTCAGTTTTAAACTTTGGTGAATCTTTTAAACGTAAAACTACCGTGGAGCTTACCATATTGCAGTAAAATGATCTATTATGATCTAGTTTTTATATCGAGATGAGTGGCAGCGCGCAGTGCGCAAACTATCCGCCGCCGAACAGTAGTACATGGTGAAGTTTGAACTATACAGGGTGACACAGAAGACGTGATACAAAACCAGCTTATCCGACTCAGTTGTTGAAAAATAATGTAATGCGATTAGTGAATTATTAAGATTGGCCTTGCTTAACTTTTATTAAATTTCTAACAAAAGTAAAAATTTAAATCTTGAATTATGGACACCCTACAGCAAGTGATTAGCTGTCATATCAACTTGTAAAATAATTTTATCTCGGCACTCAGTGTCAGGTAATAATAATTGCGATACTAGGTGCTTTCAGCAAGTTCTAATAATGCATTCATTCGAATAATAAGCCAAGTTGAGTTGTTTTTAAATTTTATTTTTAAACTACATAATAAAATTGTGTAAAGTTCTTAAATGTACGTAAACAGGTGCTCGATATGATCACCACCCTCAGGGCACCACAAGTCTGCACGTCGTCTTAGATTCGACTTCAGTCTACCGAGTACAAACTCGTTTTCTACGACGGCATCTAAAGATTGTATTATTTTTTCACGGAGTTCTTGCATGATGGTGTTGTATCCTCGTTGGTAAATTTATACGCCTTTTGATGTCACTTCACAAAAAACTACGCTACGGGGCGGCCACGCGACTGGACCACCGCGTCCAATCCAGCGGTCAGGAAACTGTTGGTTCAGAGATAGACACGAACCCGCAAAGAAAAGTGAGCTGGAGCCCCGTTTTGTTGAAAATACATGTTTTCTATGTTATGATGTGGAATTTCTTGCAGTAGAGTTGGTAGTACATTTCTTAGCAGGTCTTTGTACTTGGTTCAGTTTAGGGTAAGTAATAAAATATGGCTCTATGACACAATCGTTGAGGATTCCCGCCCAAACATTTAACGAAAAGCGAGTTTGAAAATAATCTCAGCAGATGAGGATTTACGTCGGACTACCAATGCTCGTTGTGGATATTTATTTTAACAAACCTAGCCTGCTAAAAGTGGCTTCATCTGTCCACAAAATATTCTGGTGTAGGTTTGATAGCAACCACTGGCAAAATTGCACCCTTCTGGGGTATCTGCTAAAACGATGTCGTCCACCCTTTAGAAATAAAAGTGATGAAATCCTTCGGTGTTTAGCAGACGCCAAATAGAGTTGTCCCAAATCGTGATGCCGCTTTTCTAGTACTGGCTTCTGGGTAACGTTGCAAATACCTGAGTGCTCTCGTTCTGATAGCGTCTGAATATCGTAGTTTTCTCTACTTTGAGTATGTACTGGAACTCTAAATTGACCAAAACTCCTCAAATTTTGGACTGTAGAATTTATAACAGCCGGGTTGGAGTTGGAGACTCGGGGTATCTTAGGCGAAACAGGGTTTGTGTTTGCACCGTGATCGATGACCTAAAATAAAGTGCCACCATGTCCAACAGCTTAATATGGGTGTACGGATAGGCAAAAGACATCGTAACATAACACTAAACTTGAACTTATTCAATTCGATACATTTTTGGGAGAGAAACTCATAAAAACTAGAAATCAATTCGAGATGTTTGTTATGACAAGTAACGTCACCGTGTCAGAATGTGTTTTATTCATCAATTACCGGCAAAGATAAAAGAGTATTTACTATGAAACTGATTTCAAACTTTTTACACTTAACAAGTTGTGTTAGGGTAACCATGAGGAGCAGAAAATAACAGGACTAATTAAAAAAATGAAAAACGATACTTCCAATTAGTTAAACAATACGGGACATGGTGGGATCTTTAAGTATTAAGGTAACTTCTATAAATAAATGGTTTTGTATTACGTCTTCTGTGTCACCCTGTAGTACAAACTTCACCATGAAGTTCAATATTGAGTATTTTTGTCATGCAACTGGCTGTAAATAGTAATAAGGCCAATTTTAGAAGTATCTCAACCTGCTAAACATCCAATTTCCCTGACTGTATTTACAAATTTGGCTTTAACTTGCATTGTAAGTATCTATGTACATAAATATGTTATCAAATAAACAAACAGGTTTATCTGAAATTTATTAAACGCCTTTTTTGTACGATAATAACATAATTAATAATTTTTAAATAAAAACAAACGAGCGATTATAATTTCCAAAAATACATTTCCGTAATTTTCTTAAACATCGGAAACTTTTCAAGAATTTCGCCAATGCTGTCGCTCAAAACGTAACTCTGAAGAAATTCTAATTTATCTACTCGAAAATCTTCCAGGGAGCATTGTAATATTACGCAGTCGATGTAAGTTGCTGAATTTATCGATGTCCAATATTAAATTTTTGGACATCTGGCATTTCCTTAGGACAGGGAAGGTTTATGCGACCCAAATTTAGACATTTTTAGGACTCAAATTGCACCTTTTGCTGGTAATGGCCCGTTATATGGGACTAGCTTGATTTATTGTTTTATTTCATGTTTTAATTTTTTTCGTTTCTTCCGTGGATGTCGTAAGAGGTGACAAAAGTTTAGGCATGTTTTAGGTGATAGACTAGCAACCAGTCACTAGTTAAACCTATTTACATTTACGTTAAAATCTAAAATTGTGTCAGAAGTGTAGTCAGGCTTTGTCTATGTAACGCCTCGTGTGCTCTGCCTACCCCATTTGGAAATGTAGGCGATGCTTACGTTAATGTATTTTACGTATATTTTTTTATTTGCATTACTTTTATCAGCTGCAATATTTCCTGTTTATTAACATTGTTTTTATCTAGCACAGATTGTTGAGGCCATTTCATTGAACTAATAATAAAATAATTATCTACTTGTAAGCTTGTATTACATTGTCATGTTATTTATCCATTCTCTGATTACAATATCGCATGCAGTGCTCTTTACGTATTGATTGGTTTCTACCGCAACGAACTCACAAACAATGTTGACAAAACAACCGCTAATTTCACCGATTTATCGAAAACCGTGATAGCCTACCGGTTTGACCTAAGGCATACCAGAGGATCGCGGGTTCAAATCTCAGATTCACATTTCTGAGTTTTCGTAAATTTATCTACAATCGCGAACAGGGATTGCTAACCCACTTACCTAATCTATGTTTGTTGTAACTTGGTCGTGTAATACTAAT
The DNA here is from genome assembly GCA_005406045.1 of Adoxophyes honmai. Classification (NCBI taxonomy): domain Eukaryota; kingdom Metazoa; phylum Arthropoda; class Insecta; order Lepidoptera; family Tortricidae; genus Adoxophyes; species Adoxophyes honmai. The sequence goes on along the minus strand of BHDV01016899.1, from coordinate 221,202 downwards.
CCAATAGCTGACATCTAGTCTGTGACATCGGTCATTGGTTACACGTCTAAATTGCGAACAGTGGCAAGTGGCTCAACAATCCCGGTTCGTGACTGTACGAAATCCAATTCAATATTTACCACGAACTTTTCGGTAGTGGAAAACACAAGAGAAGAAAACTTGCACGGTTAAGTGCACTGCGAAGAAGTAATTGAATGTTGCGTGGGGACTAAAGCCTCAATTCCTCTCATGCTGAGGGGAGGCATGAGCCCAGCACTGGGACAAGTTTTAGCTGAAAGATTGCTATTATTTTAACCGTTATTTTCCGAAGTCCATATTAGAGAACTATAACAGTAACTTTGTCTTCTAAACGTCAATTACTTAACCAAAGGAGAATAAAAAAATGTTTTGAAATAAGTCGGTCTTTGCGAGTAAATATTTTTTTACTTGAAAAAATCGGACCTGATTGAATTAATCGGCTAGGACTACTAGGACTACACTTTGTTCTTTTTTTCAAAAAATCGTACCTTAGATTGTAACAAAATGTGCGTTTTTCTAGCCCGAACACCAAATTATAAATCACAGCAAATCCCAAGGACCCCCAAATAATTTTCGGGTTCACACATAATTTTTGTCAGCACATTATTCTTTCATTATACTTCACTTGTTCTTCCGAGAGATTATATTTACTTGGTAGTAGATGTTCAGGTACGGCCGTTGTCACAATATTTAGAGTATGTAGGTATCA
>BHDV01016899.1:137581-214904 GCA_005406045.1 Adoxophyes honmai | reverse complement strand
GTAAATATAATCTCTCGGAAGAACAAGCTCGTATAATTACAATTGAACTTCCCTTAGGTAAGTTTCTTTTAATTGTTAATAATAAACGGCAAAAATATTCCCAATTGGGAAGTTAATTTAAATAATTCAAGACCCCACGACTTTGATATAGACGGCGGGACAAAATGATGCCCTGCTCAGCAATTATTCATGTAAATGTAGAAAGTTCCAAACAAATTTACAAAACGAGAGTTCAAAGTAACTTGAGTCTGCTTAATATATAGGTAAGAATATTCAAAGTCACCTGAAGCAGAGTTGTTGATTTATTTATTTAAGCGTGTAACAGGCAAGAGGGGAGTGAGTACACGCACTTTCTCAATATGTATACTTAAAGAATATAATACATGTGTGGTATTGGGTTTAAAATCACATGTCGCTTAGTTGAACAATTATTTCAACAAAATATCCCTATCTAAACTAATATAAGTGCTTAAGAGGATAGGAGTCGCACCACTTCTCCATCGATATTCTAAATAAAAAAAATTAGAAAGACGATAAAAGCAAATCGTAGGGGCATAGCCACAACAGATACAAATTTAACGAAAAAAAACTTTTTGCTCTAATGTCATTATTCACGGAGAAAACAGGGGACTACGTTTGTATGGAGAAGTGGCGCGACTCCTATCCTCTTAAAGTTAGGGATAATTTATTTTTGATTTTGTTTTTTTTTAAGAAAAATCTTTTTATGTTTCACGGATTTTTTTAAATTTAGTTGTAGTTATATCGCCAATAGACGAATCTGGCACTGTCTCCATAATTACTCTAAGCCTTTGAGCGAGTTTAGAAGTATCAGCTCTTGGGTCACCCGATGCCAGAACCAGCCTTTTGCACAGGTCTTTTAAGATCTTGGTGACTGACGATGATCAACCTCATGATGGTTGATTAAACCACAATTTCCTAAATCCGCGCTGGGTCTGCGTGAGAACTATAACCCAAGCCCTCACATAATCATAGGAGACCTGTGCCCAGCAGTGGGACGTAATAAGGCTGAATATTTATTATTATATCTCAACTTTGGGGGGTTCACCTTTAATAAAGAGTAATCACCAACAAGCTTTTAAAATGGGTCGAATTAAAGAAGTAAATCAATTAAAATAGAACCAAATTACAGAGACTTATAATATTTCAGCGTTAGCCCAGCTCTGGTACGCTGCACGGGAGCTAAGATCCATTAATTCATATTAAATTAGTATAATGGAATAAATTGCGCTTTGTGTCTGCGCGTTGCTCTAGCGACGCTCCTAGTGTGATACCGGCCCGCTACTGCAAGCGGTATAAGCACAAAAAAAACAGGTACAGTCAAGGAAATTGATACCTGTGCCACTTTGATCCTTTTCATAGTGAGTTTCATAGTGCTTTGATTAGTAAAAAGTATGGTGTCGTAAGAGGCGACTCTGAGAAAGGGTTAGTGAAGTGTATTGTGAGCGATGGGCTGGCAACCTGTCACTGCATTATCAATTATCACGTTTGACTATCTAGTTACCCTCAAATTGCTAAACGTGGCACTGGATTTTTGAATACATGACGTGCTCTGCTTACCCCTCTTGGAAATACTGGCGTGAGAATATGTACGAGTATGTATATGTATGGTATGTCACAGTGACATTTCTTGTGAAAAAGTACAAAGTGGCACAGTAAGCTATTTCCTTGACTGTACATTGCCTATGTGGTGTCGGAAGGGGCGATTAAGGTACGCTTTAGACGACAGGCTAGCAACCTGTCACTATAATTTACCTCTTCCATTTGTTTTCAAACTTAAAATTATGCTAGAAGTAACTGTGAAACGTGAAATAGTCATGGTTTTCATTATGTAACATTCCAGGCGTGATGTATGTATGTCTGTATCGATTAACTTATTATGTAAAATTTAGAGTTTAAACTAAACAAAGCGAAATAGTGACAGGTTGCTAGCCTGTCGCTCAAAATGTACCTTAAACCTATACAAACCTATACACATCATACAAAATTATAGCTCAATATATTGAAGGCTTCTGTTTCAAAGATGCAATCATTGAAAGTTTAGTAAAAGCTTAAAAAAAGTAAAAAATGTGTTGGTATAAATACTTTCCAAATCTAAAATTGCGAAATAGACACACGTGTATTGGACACGATTCCGTGAAACCTAATTTCCGGTATTTCCGCGAATAAAAATACTGTACTCGTGGTCCTCCACGTAATTTTTCTTCATATCTTCCTAGATATGAAGAAAAATTACGTAACTTTAAAAAAAATACTGATTACTTATCTAATTCAAATTACCTATACCAAACGCTCGACGCTCGCTCGAACTTAATTTTAAAATACAAATTAATTAAAAAACACAATTAATTAAAAAACACAAAAAATATGAAATCGTGCCGGAAGAGTCAAGATCTGGTTTTGTTGTGCCTTTGCTCTAAAGTTAATTTTTAGGGTTCCGTAACCAAAGGTGAAAACGGAACCCATTACCGAGACTTCGCTGTCCATCCGTCCGTCTAACCTTTTGTCGCCAGGCTGTATCCTCTGAACCATGCTTGCTAGAGTATTGAATTTTTCACAGATTATATATTTCTATTGCTGCTATTACAACAAACGCTAAAAATAAAATAAAACAATTGTTCACGGGGGACTCCCATACAACAATCATGTTTTTTTTGTGTCTTTGGGTCGATATAAATAACGGCAACAGGTAGACATTTGAAATATCCACGGAATATATAAATTTAATATTTCCTATAATAGTAAATAATAAAATAAAAATAAAATAAGTGTTTAAGGGTGCTCCCAAAAAGGATCTTATAGTTTTTGATAGCTACGGATTCACACTTCAAAAATTTAAAACCAAAATTCAGCTTATTTTATAAAATACGGATAATACACGTTAAAATCGAGTTTACCTCGACATGTTTCGGGCTAATTCGTAGTCTTCATCTAGGAGCCGCGGCGACTGCTGCTGCCAAACGCGTACTGCGCGCCACCGCTCCATTCGCGCGACTGCTTGTGCTCGACGAAACTAGGTTTATTACTTATACCATCGTCATTTAAATTATTATAATAAGCAGGGTAGCACACAACACTAACAACATCACTTTGTAAAGGCACGACCAAAATTCATGTAGGTAGGTACTTCTTTTTTTGATCGGTTATTAGTACAAAACCGTATTCACTCTCCTCGCTGGTTATTGAAACCCAACGGGCAGGCGAAGCCGGGGGCGGGGCTAGGGCATCATAAATTCAACTAGCAGCGGCGGAGCGGAGTATTATGAAAATTGATGACGGCTGCAAGTCGTTCCAATAAGTCAAACGGATTAGAAAGGTTCACTGATATATGTTGAAATAATTTAGTGTTGCAGAAGATACGAGCTGTGCTGGTAAATTCGGTTGTTTATCGCGTAAAACTACCGTGTTGGAATAACAGGGCCTTTTCTTCCGTGGATGTCGCAAGAGGCGACTAAGGAAATAGGTTAAGGTATACTTTAGGGTTAGTGTATTGCGAGCGATGGGCTAGCAACCTGTCACTACAATATCACGTTTAACCATCTGGTTACCCTGAAATTGCTAAACGTGGCACTGGATTTTTGAATTAATGTGCTCTGCCTACCCCTCTTGGGAATACAGGCGTGAGAATATGTATGTATGTATGTATGCTTTAGGCAATACCAACCTGTTACTATTGCATCTCTTAATTTAAAACCTAAAAAAAGGCTGGAAAGGGTTACGAAGCGTGAAATGGTCATGATTTTGATGTGTGTATTTTGCTCGATATTTCAAATATTCTCAAAATACTCAGCTGACTTTTTTACTTTAGTAATAAATAATGAAAGACCTGTAGACTAAATAAATATAAAATAGAAGGGTAGCCCCCATACATAAAAGGCATTTCTTGCTTATTTTTGCTCCATATCAATAAATGATAACAGGCACTCGTATACCTAGTCAATGGTACAGAAACCTTTGAACGCTCCGACTCGCTATTGACCATTTCACACTGAGGCTCTTTTCGCCTCAAAACATACGCAAAATAGCTCCGAACACGTGTCAAGCCCTAACCACGTTTGCTCACCCTAACATGTCGTATTTAAACATCTTAACATTCACACCGCACGCGGGAGACAATAAAAACGACGTCAAAACATTTTATTTCCCTGTAAATAGCCTGCGGGCGTTTAATATGCGTCTCATAGAGCAAGGGACGTGGAATGCCTGCAATGCCTCATATGGGGATGTATCGGGAATGGAAGGGACTGACGGTTTGTCAGTTTTTTTCTCGTTCTAGAGATGTGTTAGGAAGTTAAATATTTAAAGTCTAACTAAGTAGTTGACGTGTAGTGTCGGGTCTAGAATAGCACTGCTCCATTTCTTTCGTGAACGTCGTAAGAAGCTACTAAGGAGACGGCTTTAGGTATTCTCTAGGCGACAGCCTAGCAACCTGTCACTATTATACTACCTCTACCATCTAAAATAATGCTAGAAGTGGCTGCGAAGCATGTTTCGTGTGCTCTGCCTACCCCATTTGGTAACATGGGCGTGATTATATCTTTATTAATGTATTTGTATTAATAACTAAGATATTTACTGAAGAGTATCATATTACACGACAAACATCACTATCATCATCATCATTATTTTCATTACTGTCATTATGCAATATCATGGTGACTGGAAATTGACCATAGATATTTAAAATCGACAAAAATAGTAGTTTTTTTCGTTTCTAACAAGAAAAAAAAATTGCGTGATATTTGCCGTGACCGGAGGCGACCCTCCAACGTGAGATTAGATGAGATTTGACTCGACCCCCTTCCCCCCTTAAACACCTCACGTAATTTATGGACGCCACCTTACAAGTACGTATCTTATCGGACAAACTAAAGACAGTGTTGTTAGGTGCGAAAACAAATGAATAAAGCTGGCCACTTCAATTGGCTCTAAATCTACTCCTAACAGTATTGTAGACGACGAAATGCGGTCAATCCAGTTCTTCGTGTTTTATTTTCCATCAGGCTCGCTAAATATTCGGGAACAGACGTGGATATGACGCAAAAAAGGTCAAGAACACGTTAAAATCTACAATTAATATTATAAAGCTGAATATCATAAAGCTGAAGAGTTTGTGTGTTTGTTTGTTTGAACGCGCTAATCTTTGGAAATACTGGTTAAAATTGAAAAATTATTTTTGTGTTAGATAGACCATTTATTGAGGAACGTTTTAGGCTAAATAACATCATGCTGCGACTAATACGAGCGAAGAAATATTGGAAAATGTGGAAAAAACGGGGGAAATCAGTCACTATTCCACGCGGACGGAGTCGCGGGCGCAGCTAGTATGTAATAATCAGACTTTAGAGGTCTTGAGGTGGATATGGCAACACGATTGAGCTATATATACAGCGCGCGCGGTGAGTCCGAAATAGTGTCGAGCTAAACTCAATGTGTGACGTAAGTAATTCGTACTTTTCAATATGCGTTAGAAAATATCTCGGCAGTTAAAATAAAAGCCAATCGTAATAAAAGACGGCTATTCACGTCTTAATTCGAGCTTTGTTTAGTCGCGTGACATCCGTTAGTATTTTTTTACTTATAGTGAAAGTTTACGGTAGATCCATGTTTAAAAATCCAATTAACTTATAAAGCTAATTCTTTCCAATTTAACACTCCCCAGCATTTAATTAAACTTTAGATTCCACTTTTAAGTTTACAGCGCTATCAAAAATCTCATGCGATTCTTCAACTAACCCGTAACTCTGTATGTACGTTTGAACAAACAGACCAAACTCAAATAGAGCTTACATGTCAAATTTCAGTTCCAAATGCTTCATTATTCAGGCAGACCCGAATGTGCGGGAATCACCAATATTGGTTTTGGAAATTCGGCATGTGTGTGTAGATTATAGAGGTACATGGGCATATACAGGGTGGAAGAGAACAGGGGACCTTCGCGGAACTATGGCGTTAATTAAGAGGTACACAGTCCATCTGTGATGGTTTTAATCATAAATTAACTAAAGAATAAAAAACGAATTTCACTCATTTTTCATGGTTGTGACAACCCTACCTACCGATTACGACTCGACTATGTAAGGCGGGAAAATTCGGAAACTTTGTTTATTTCTGAACCTTGGCGTTGCCATAGTGATATGGTTAGATAACTCAACGATGCAAAGACGTCAAATAACCCACGAACACAACGAAATTAAAATAAGTTTTATTATTTACACAATTTACATTAGTTTACACATTCAGTTTCACAATCTAACAGTATGTTACACTCACAATCTCACAGTCGGTGTTCAAAGGTCCCTCCGCGTCTTATAATACACGCAGCAGCCCGTGCCCGAGTATGTCGGTGTACTTTCGATAAAATATGCTCTTCATTATTTTTTCTCCGCAGATCGTTAAAAGCATCAGTTATTCGTTGTCGCATCTCGTCCGCAGTGTCACACTCAGTTTTACACAACGTCTTTTAAAGAAATCTAAACACGTGAGGTCCGGAGATCTCCGTTCCACCCTGTATGTGTAACCTTTAGTTGGTAAGGGATGGGCGTATACTTTGTTTCAGAAAACCGTTGGATTATAGGTAATAGGACGTACAAAAGGTCTATGTCCGATGTCACATACATAAATCATGCCCGTAGTGTTCCCAATTGGGGTAGGCAGAACACACGTAATGTTATGTAGTCAAAACCTACTAATTCACGTTTCGCAGCCACTTTTAGCATAACTTTTGGTTGAAACGTTGCTGAACGAGGTATAATAGTGACAGGTTCCTAGCCTGTCGCCTAAAGCATACATACGTACATATTCTCACGCCTTTAATCCCACGAGGGGTAGGCAGAGCACATGAATTCAAAAATTCCGTGCCACGTTTAGCAATGTCAGGGTAACCAGATGGTTAAACATGATATTGCAGTGACAGGTCGCTAGCCCATCGCCCACAATACACTAACCCTTTCCCAGAGTCGACTCTTACGAAACCCACGGGAAGAAAGGGGGAGGTGCTATTCTAATCCAGCACCACACGGGGTAACATCATACCTTAACTTATTTCCTTAGTCGCCTCTTATGATGTTAATATTTTCAACCCAATGCCTATTGTGGATATTTTGCCAACTAGATTCTCATGTGCCTCCCATATCGTTTTAAAGTAAAACAATTTACCTCATTCTTTAATTTTCAAAACTTTTCACAAATTAGTCTGCCACGCAAATTAGTTTAACAAAACTTCAAGCAAGAAAGCAGCGGAAGGTGCGAAGTTCCTTGTTCTTGAAACGTTTGTGAGCGATGAAGTTCTCCCCACAGGTTTACTTCGAGTAGATAAATTAATTTCTACAGCAAAAGAGTGAGACGTACAGTCACCAGCCCCAATATTTGACACATTACAGCTGCAGAAATATCTGACAAGACTCTATTAATAGGGTCATAAGGACGTGGCAGATTTTTGCGCTCTCCACCGTGGTAGATTTTTATGCTGGTGATTGTACGCCCCTAACAGACGGCGTATTTAAAATACGAAGACGACGCATATTTAAAGAACTCTATGCAGTCAACGGCTAGTTATTATACAAAAAATATTGATAAAATCATGTATGAGGCTGTTTAAAATTAAGTAGGCACTGCTCGCGATTCTTTTTCAAATTCACCCTTCGGATTTATTTACTTAACCACACTTGTCAATTAATGCCTTGTATTTTGAAGCAGTCACATATAAATGACGAGTAATTAAGAAAACGGCACAATTTATGTGCGTTCGGAAAAAAGTTTCAAAGTATCATTATGGAATATAAAAAAAACCTTTGACAGAGCGTGCTTACGACGTAAAGTTTCGTTTTACTATTTAATTAAAAGTTGAAAAGAATCGAATACTTCCGTCTGAGTCTGCTAGTGACGGGAACTTTTTAATGAACTCAAGTGGCTGTCTAGAACTAGTTTTAAAATACTTATTTACTGGGGTAATGGCACTGAAACAGCTAGTGCTGAACTTAGCACGAAACGCATAACGAATCAAATCGCGAATTTTATAATAGGCATCTGTAAGATAAATACCATTGTTCGACGCCTCAACGCCCAGTAGTAGTAGATCACACCCATCTGTCGTCTGTCTTACTATGACAAAAGGTTGCAAGTGCCAAGTAACTATTGGGATTGGGTCAGTGTCGAGCAAAGGGACGTTTACCTTACTACTGAGTTAAGAATATATTACTCTAATTTGTCCATTCGGATGCTCTAACGTGGCTGAAACACCGAAATAATTAAAACCAAGTTAAAAATCCCGTCCCGTGTGGTGCCGGGTTAGAATAGCACCTCCCCCTTTCTTCCCGTGGGTGTCGTAAGAGTCGACTCTGGGAAAGGGTTAGTGTATTGTGGGCGATGGGCTAGCGACCTGTCACTGCGATATCACGTTTAACATCTGGTTACCCTGAAATTGCTAAACGTGGCATTGGATTTTTGAATTCATGTGCTCTGCCTACCCCTCTTGGGAATACAGGCGTGATAATAGGCGTGATATAATTGTAAGTTAAAAATAACAAGATTGAGTCCCACCTGTATTCCTAAATGGGGTAGGTAGAGCACGTAAAACGCTGAATAGGCAAAAGCATGACTGTTTCACGATTCATAATCCCTTCTGGCATAAGCTAACAGGTACAACAGTGAAAAATTTCTACATTATCGCCCAAAATATACTTTAACTTGTTTTCTTAGTAGCCTCTTACGATCCACGGTATTAATGGAGAAGTTTGACTCTAAACGCGACACCAAACGGCAAAAATATACAACACGGGTACTAATAAACCTTAGTACTATCAAGATGTTAATCTACATTTAACGCAGTATTATTTAAGTAAGTATTTGGCTGCTAAAAAAACTTTTGTTGAACAAGTCGATTTATTCAGTAAAAGAATTTCTTGAATAACTATTGGATATTGATTTTATAACAATCATGTTTATTTTGATTTTTATTATTTCTATTTTTTATTTTTGACATCATATTTTACAACATTGTTTTTAAGTCTGACATTATTAGTATTATTCTTTATGCAGCAAGACACTATCACATTGTGTGATTCGCAATTTTTACTTTTTATTTCTTATTTTTGACATTTTATTTGACATTTTAATTTTTATGTGATTATTCTGACATTTCATATATAATACTCATTTTGTTTGTTTTGATTATTTAATGTTTACTTATTTGACGATCCTTTTGTGAATTTATTATGTTTTGACATATCGAATATAATGTAATTTTAAATTTTCAAAATGAAATCTATCTATCTATTGATAAACTAAACTGTTTAGCAATAACCGCACACATCTTTCACAGCCGCTTAACTAGCAAAGTTCACGCACATGCCTGTATAATTCGTCAGTTTCAGAATTCAATACAAACTTGTCAGCTTGGTAAGTCGAACACTGTCGTTTCATGTCAGGTGCATTACTGAATACAAGGTAATCTAAAGTTTCCCCATTGTTGCTTGGTATTTCATTACGTGCTTCGAATAAACTAGAATTTGGATTACGGATTTGAGCTAAATTAGTAAATTATTGAGTTTCCATGGAGCTGTGATACTATTAATTAATAGATTTTTTTTAGCGAAGCATGAGTAGCATTCAACTTACTGGTGCGTAATGGCATGGTTAGAGAGGAGTGTGGTCTAAAAGAAGATATTGTAGCCAATATAGAGAGAGGAATATGAGAAATTTTGCATTCTATTTAAGAAAGTGTACTCCATGGGAAGTGTAATTTTAGAGACACCGTACCACCTGAGAAAGTAATCCTTTTGAAGTAGTGTCCTTTAGAAAGTGTACATATCAAGAAAACGTACGTTACCAACTGGACCCAACCCAACGCCCTCCAACGCATCAAGTGAAACTAAAACAAACAAACTACAGCAACGCATTCCCAAAGCCAGTTTGCAGTCAAAGAAGTTAAAACTCAATTGAAACAGCGCCTGTATTGAAATATTCTCGAGAGAACTTTTAGGTTTTGGCTTGTCACGGGCACCGCGATACACTCGAAACTTTGTGGCATAAAACGTGCCACGAATGGGGAGCGGAGTTTTCACAAGGTGCTATATTTATTTCATAGACACTTCAACTTAAACTTTGTTGGTAAAGTCATTTGGTTTAATTTGAGACGACGGTGAGACGGACGTACCGTCTTTGTAGTTTGAACTATCAAATTGTAGTTACTAGTGGAACTTTAGTTGTCATTAGTTCTGCGATATTGTGGAAAATATAAACATACATACATCACGCCTGTATTCCCAAATGGGATAGGCAGATCACACGAAACGATAAACGGGCAAAACAATCACTTTTTCCAAGTTTCCTGGCCACATCTAGCAATTTTTTTAGGTTTTGAGTTCGCAGGTATAACAGTGACAGGTTGCTAGCCTGTCGGCTAAAATATACCTTAACCTTTCCTTAGTCGCATTATACGCCATCCACGGAAGAAACGGAGAGGTGTAATTCTAAATCCAACACCACACGGAAATCTACATTTAAGCTTGAAGATATTAACCCTTAGGTGCATACGGTATCAAAAATGATACCATGTCTTTTCACCACTCTAAAATATTTTTATTCTTTCTCGCCACGTTCTAATACCAGTATTTGGTTACCTTTGCTCAAATACTTCAAAGAAAAAAAGGAACTGTCAACCCTAGTACAGCCATTTTTATACTAAGTGTCAAAAGTTTGAATTGTGCGGCTACTTTTTGCAAAAGGTGAAATTGCAAGTTTTCATTTTTTTTTAACTGGCGAATCATGAGATATTTGCAATTGGAAAAAAATGTATAAGAAAGGTTAGTATTTATATTTATCGGGCATTATAGAAGTTTTTGTGAGATTTGTGATAATACAATAGTTTTTTTGAGTTTTCAGTTGGTATCGAAAATGATACTCCATGCGATGACGTCTTTTTTTGTAGTTTCAAAAATGATACTCCATGCACTACGCTTACTTTTCTACTAGCATGGTTTATAGCACTTTTTTGAGTTTTTTTATACTTTACCAATATTTAGCAAGTAGTGTGGGCATGTTAATAAAAGCTTATTTACATGCTCACCATCACCCATAGGGTTTGTCTTAGAAAAGGACGTAGAAGCACTGTTGATTCAGTTAGAAGGTGGAAAAATATCGGAAGACAATGTAGAGTCCAAAGGAGATGATCTGGAGTTTTATTAATCACTCGAAGAACTGCAAACAATTCTCGAGGAAGAAGAGACAACAGAATAATCTACTAATATGGCAGAGGAATTAAATTTTATAGAAAAACCTGGTTCAACTAGGTTTCCCAGATCCTCATTTTATTAATCGAGAACAGGCCATCGACGAGTTCACAAGATCCGTATATACCTATAAACACACAAAAACATGAATTTCATTTGTAGCCAATGTTTTCCGATTGTTTAGATTCTATTTTTGAAGTTTATTTTTTATTGACTAATTATGTTAGAACATTTTTTTTTAGTGCTTGCTCCATGGAGTATCAAAAATGATACCAAGTGTTTTCGTCAAAAAAAATATATAAAAAAATGATAACGATTTTTTTTACCATTTTTCCTGGCATTCACCCATATTTCCCTACCAAATATATTTTTTTCGTGAAAAAAAATTAAATCATGCACCTAAGGGTCGTAGAAGCATCAATATATGTTCATCAAACGGAAGGAACAAGTACTTATGGTATATACAGATCTCCCATTAAAATTTGCATAATAATTTACACGTTGTATTAACACCACAAGAACACCATTAAACATAACCATTACATTGAATACATTATTCAAACAGTAAAATCACGTATGCCATACTAATGAACCTCGATCAAACACACTTATCGTGGAATCACTAGAATCCCAACCCTTGTACTTTACAATCTTACACGAAATCTTCAAAAGCCCTCCGGACATTTTGTAGCATAGATTCTAAAGTTTATACCCCGCATAACAATATGACTTAGCTCCCCTGATGGGCCACGTAATATGAAGTCATGTTTCCAAATCATCTAATTAACGGGAAAGCCTCAAAGTTTGTATGGTGAGACGCTGGCAAAAGTCGCGTCAAGTTATGATTGCCGCAAGCGACGCGTTCAATGTAACTCGGTTACGGCCCCTAAACTAACGTTGTTGAACGGTATAGTAACGAAATGTTTATACTTTGGCGGTTTAGGTATTTAACTAAATGTAAACAAACTTCATGTCAGATTTGACAGGTTAGGAAGGTTTTTTTTACTACCCACGTTTTATCGGTTGTTCGATTTGTTTAGCAAAGGAATCTTACCTAATATTTATTGATCTGATGGATGTTAGTGTTCTAATTCTGGTATACTTATGCCCGTGTGGTGCCGGGTTAGAATAGCACCTCCCCCTTTCTTCCCGTGGGTGTCGTAAGAGTCGACTCTGGGAAAGGGTTAGTGTATTGTGGGCGATGGGCTAGCAACCTGTCACCGCAATATCACGTTTAACCATCTGGTTACCCTGAATTTGCTAGACGTGGCACTGGATTTTTGAATCCATGTGCTCTGCCTACCCCTCATGGGAATACAGGCGTGAGAATATGTATGTATGTTAAATTAGGCACCAACACAATGTACATTTTTTATTGCTTTGTACCTTTGCTAAACTATTTGAACATCCGATAAAATGTGGGTAGTAATAAAAGACCTGTCAAATCTGACATGAAGTTTGTTTACTATTTGTTAAGTACCTAAACCGCCAGATGGAGAAGAATGCCGAATGGAGGGGAAGTACTTTTAATAATGTAGATAGCACATTTTACTGACAGAAGATGTTGCTTTAATTCAAAAAACAATTTCAATACATTTTGGATTTGAACTCGTGACACTTCATCGAAAGGATTATTTTTTGCTACATAACATACCTCTACCTACCTACATAACGTACATACATAACCGTCACGCCTTATTCCCTGCGGGGTAGGCAGAGACAACAGAGCGAAACCTACCTATAGTCAGAAATAAAAAAAGGCCATGAATTTTAACAATTTATTTTTAAAACAAATATTAATCAACTTATCATAATTTCCCGGTGCAACCATTTCCGTGGATGTCGTAAGAGGTGACGAAGCAAATAAGGCATATTTTAGGCGATAGGCTAGCAACCTGTCACTATTATACCTGGCAACTCGAAACCTAAAATAATATACTAGAAGTAGTCATAAAGCGTGAAGTAGTCATGGTTTTGTCTATGTAGCGTCTTGTGTGCTCTGCCCACCCCATTTGGGAATACATGCGTGATGTATGTATGTATGTTTTTATTTGGAATTTTATTTTTTTTCCAGCCATCCGCCCGTTTCATGGCCTTTGTTTATAAATTAGAACGTTCACCGAGAGTGCCATCCGAGCTTGTTGTCCGTAATGAATTTGTGTAATAGGTAACGACTAGTCAGACCTTTGGCAAACGTTGAACTTAGGTATTTGCATAGCTGTAGTTCGGATAATTCAATACTGCAGGCAAATTTGTTAATGTGAATTTACTGTATCCATCTTGAATTTGAAAAGGTAGATACTTGCAACTGTTTTAAAATTTGCCGTTGATTTTAATGTTCAGTATTCAAAATTGTGACCGGTGCTCAGTTGAGTAAGGGTGAGGTTATACGAGCGTAATTTCATGAGTCGTGAGTAGCAGAATTTCGGCTGCGGAAATTCTGCTGCATTCGGTTTCATACAAAAATGAAGTCGGTGCCACACGACGACGCAAAATGAGTTCAGAAATTCAGTAGAACGTAAGATAAGTGACCGAAATTTCGCGACTCACAACTCACAACATTACGCTCGTTTGGCTTCACCCTAAAGACACGGATACATTAAGGGACAAAAAGGTGCCTCGTCGCTTGTCGCGCGACATATCGAGCGATGTAGCTCGACGTCGCCGGACTTCGCTTGACATGTCGCGCGACTTATATCCGCGTATATACACGGTGTCGCGCGACATGTCGAGCGAAGTCCGGCGACGTCGCGCTACATCACTAAACTTGAAATGTCGTGCGACACGTTGCGCGACACATTTGTCCTCTAATGTATCTTTGGCTTAAGGGGGGTAGCTGGAAGAGCACATTAAAAAAAACAACAGCATTAAATAAAATAAACACATCATTGATTTTACTACATTAGTTCGAGCCGCACCTTACGACATAGACAAAAATAAATTGTTGTAAGACTATTTCTAAGTGGGTTTGAATATATCCGCTTCTTAAAAACTTGCCAAATTTACTGCCGACCATTATATTACCATCGAACCAATTGATTCCTGACCCACCATAGAACCTATTCACAGTGAACGATATAGTGACATTGCGTTATGAAATGTTTATGACGTGTATTGTGACAACGTTCTGCGGTGGGTCAGGAATCAGTTGGTTCGATAGTACCACTGCTAAACATAAAACTCTCTCGCGTATTACTCAGTTTTCAATTTTTTTATAATTTTTCAGGGGTCTGACGCAAGTCGTCTCTTCACTTAGGTACGGCTGGTGCTTATTTTCAATCTAGCGACGGTTTAGCTCATTTTATCTATCTTTAGAAAGGTGAACTGTCAACAGATTGAATATTGAGACGCGCCGTGGGTAGCGGAGTGTCTTACGCGCCACCCGAATAAACATTATCATTTACCATTTAGTTTTCAACTAAATATTCCACTCAAGAAGTAGGAACAACACGAAAAAAAAACTTTCGTTATTAAAATGTTGAGGGCATTAAGTAATTTCTTGTTGTTTATTTACTTACACTAACTGGATTTATGTGACATGAATATCTCATGATACAGTACAATGTGTACGTGTAATCTGTCATCTTATTAGGAATACACGACATAGTTATTACGAATAATGTATTCATTCAAAGCCGGGAGTATGGTACAAGTCTTAAGCGGAGAGAGACTGTTCCAACTGAACTGATTTTTCACATAAAACGATGACAATTTCATGATTAGTGACTTACAGATTACAGCTTTAATAGCCTATCTTTTAAAATATACATACAATCATACATCACGCCTGTATTCCCAAGAGGGGTAGGCAGAGCACATGAATTCAAGAATTCAGTGCCACATCTAGCAATTTCAGGGTATCCAGATGGTTAAACGTGATATTGCAGTGACAGGTTGCTAGCCCATCGCCCACAATACACTAAACCTTTCCCAGAGTCGACTCTTACGACACCCACGGGAAGAAAGGGGGAGGTGCTATTCTAACCCGGCACTACACGGGAAAAATATACCTTAACTTATTCCCTTAGTCGCCTCTTACCTCATCCACGGAAAATAAAGGAAATGTTTTATTCTAAAACTACCACGCGGCACTGATTTTTCGTCCACTATTAATTTATCTCGCTATATTACGTTACTTTTCGACAGAGCGTTTTAAATCTGCATGGCTTTGTTTCATGTTTTCCTTTATTTCAATAACGTTGAATCAAAGTAGACGGTGTCTCTAGAATTAGGTACGTTGACTGTATTCCCAAGATTCACTAAGCCAAGGCTGGCCAATAGATTTTTCTGGCGAGCAAAATTTTTAAGACTGTGGCAACAGCGGGCCACAATGTTTTCTTAAGACAAACAATCAGGTGAAAGCGTTACCACCGCGTGTCTTCAGCTTGCCGGCCAATCGCGCTGGGCGGGCCAACTCAAAAGTCTTGGCGGGCCACTTCTTGGCCCGCGGGCCTGGGTTTGGCCAGCCTTGCACTAAGCTTTCCCTCTACTATCCGTACAGTTAAAGAGAGGGAACTTTCTGCCTAGTTCTGTGTTCTCTCAATACTATTATCTGGCTATTTTTAAGTCTGCCACATTGCTAGACACATATCTAGGACCCCATTTTTGCTTTCTTATTTGTAACTATGGTCTAACGAGAACCCATTTATAAAGAAAAATGAAGATAAGTTATGTCTTCAATCGACTTTAGCTCGATATGTTTAACTTGACTGGGCTTAAGTCGTGAAGAGAACGATGGCGAGCAGTGCGTGTTTGACAGCACCAGCGGCTTCTGGATTTAGCCCTTTAGGGCTAAAGACCAGCCCTGAACCATGTTGACCTAAACCCAATTTTGGACAAGTTATCCGTGTTTTTCACTTTGAGTGAGTCTCATTGTAGTTTCATGTTCAAAACTAGTTCGCTTTCGCCATAGAGGATAGAACCTATAGAGAAACAATGTTCGCAACCCCGGTCCGCAAATAGTTTGTTGATTCCAACATACTAAACGTCACCGTCACTGTCACAGAAACTGTACAGAACCAATAACCGTAGAGAAAAAGGCACTAGCGTTACGCGCGATCTTGGACCGGCCAATAAGAGCACCACAGCGATCGCTTTAATTGTTTTACGGAATAATTTCCGAACAACCAAGATGACATTAGTAGGTACTCTATAGGTTCTATCCTCAATGGCTTTCGCTTATGGCTTAGGCCAACATAGTACAAGAGATAATTGCATTATTGGCGATAGTCTCGCAGACGCGATACATATTAATTTGCTTTCCTCAGTAATTACGTACAAGGATCTGAAGTAATTGACGACGGGGTGCGATCATTGTTGTTCAAAGTCTTAGGAATCTGATGTTGTTTTATGCAAAGCACAGAAAATAATACAAGATACAGATAACTCGCATCTAACGACCGGTTCACACAATGTCGCCGTTTTACTGTTCCTTTTTATCCTGTACGTTTTTTTTTTTCGTCGATGGCGTATGTAGTTGTATGAGCGACTTCACACATGACACAGTATTCTGTATTATAGTTATCCATACAATGAGTATCCGTTAAAATCGTACCAGTAAAACGGACTCCTATGTGTGAAAGGGCCGTTAAACGTGTCACAAACTAAGCAGATACGATAATATTTTATCTGCGTATAAATGCCACAATGCAATAAGATACGACTATGTTTCTGGTCAGTTCCTGACCCATCGTCGGAAGCAACTTGCCACGGCTGCGGATATACGCGCACTGACGCCGCTCCTTCACGAATTGGCCCTAAATATGTCGAGCTGATCCCGGTATATAGACGTGAAGTGTATGAAGTTTGTTTCACTATAAACCATCTCAAACAGAACTGCAATTCATCATACTTCTCGAGATCACCGTTCAAATGATTTTGAGTATTTTTAACCTTGATTCCCTAAATTTCAGTCTATTTGGACCCAGGGCCTCTTTATTGCTATAATTTTTAAGATCGTGAAATTTTTAATGTGATTCAAACTGCAAGGTCAAATTTTGAACGTGATTAAAACTGCAGGGTGAAATTTTGAACGTGATTCAAATTACAGGGCGAAATTTTAAGGTCCGACCACACCGCAGCTTAAAATCCGGTGTCGCTTCGGAATCGCAATGACGTGCGTCACGATAATCTTTTTGTCGCAAACCTTCCAAACCGGTGCTTAAAATTCGCTGCGTCAAAATCATGCTTCTATATATATGACATAAGCTATATCACATAAGTAAAGATCAACTGCACCCATCACAGCAACAAAACAAAAGAACGTGACTCAGTTGTCTCGTTCCTTTAAATTTTAGACATAGAATCTGATAATCTCTATGTGAAAAACGAAGCGTTACCGACAATAACCGAGAAACCCCGATTCGCAAATCCTTGCGTAAAAAACGCTGCATCTACAAGACAGCTGCGTCTTTTACGTCACCGGTGTGGTGTCTGCCATAAGACCTCCGTGTAATATTTTTTGCGATTTTTACGCAGATCAATTTACGGTGCGACAGCGTATTTTAAGCTGCGGTGTGGGAGCATGCGGCGAAACCGGTGCGAAAACGACGCGACACTGCGATTCCGAAGCGAGACCGGATTTTAAGCTGCGGTGTGTCGGACCTTAAAACGTGAAAAAATTACTAAAATTGTGACTCAGTACTGTCTTACTTTTCGTTTTAAATTTTGCCTTACCATCCAGAAAATGATTCGGTCTACCACCTAAAAAAAACAGTAAAGTTAAACGTGGTGAATATTCAATCACATTTTAGTAATTTGCATCATAGATTTGCGGCAAATTTTATCCTGCATGAAGAGAATTTCGACTAATACTGTAAGTTGGATGTGATAAATTGTACCATATCCGTGCTTTCCACATTTTATTCAGCTAAATCAATATTCATTCGCTTCCTCACCGCTCAATATATTATCATACTTGTCTACAGCGTAATCTACTATTTCCATACGTTGTAATAAATGGTAACTGCAGGTATTTTATTTGACTGTGAATACGAGGAACGTTCGTACCTTCTACTTTGTTAACTAAGCCATCCTTGAAAAATAAAAATATAAGAAAGAGTTCTTGGACACAAACCTCTGTCTAGGTGGGGACAGTGTTTTTTTCCTGTCGGTAAACTGATCAGATCACTGATTAGAAATCAAAAACTTACATTTTGAAATAGGTACCAAAAAAAGATTCACAGTGTAGTGTCAGGTTTCGTATCACACCATTCACACCTCTCCATTTTCACTTCGCTATTTTACTTCTTCCATTTTCCTTTCAGACCTAAATTTATGCTAAAAGTGGGGGCGAAGAGTGAAAAAGTCGTAATAATGGTTTTTATCTATACGTTGTCGGTTTAGGTAGTTAAAACAAAATAAACAATCTTGACATGTCTTTTTATTGAAATACACAGTCTAAAAATGAAAATCGTTACACTATACAATTCAATCATGAAAGTAAATGATTTTTTCATACCAAAATTGTAAAATGTAAAGATTTCGATTTATAAAGTGTACGTTTAAATAAAAAGACACGTCAAGATTGTTTACATTGATTTAACTACCTAAACCGACAACGTGTAGGTAATCTTTCGTGTGCTCAATTATTATGATTCCGAGCAAGAAAAACAATGTCCGAATTAAAAAAAAACGCTGCCTAATTAAACGTCACCAACACTGACAGATGCGTTCCATACATACATACATACATAACCGTCACGCCTTATTCCCTGCGGGGTAGGCAGAGACAACAGAGCGCCATTCGCATCTATTCTGACATACTTCTCTCGCTTCACTCACATTCATCACTCTTGTCATACACGCTCGACGGTTTCGGGTACTCCAATTAACAATGCGTTCCAATTTACGTTAAAAACAAAAAAAAAAACAAACTGTCATTGAAGTGCGAACAAAGAGAATTCTAGAATTCTTTAAAATATTCTCCCCCCAACGAGCCAAGGCCCGAGGTAGTTGGAGATGTATGAGGTGTTCGTTTAAGTATTCTATTTCCTCTGCTAGTTCGGGATATACGCTGAATTATTACGCGAGGCGTAAGCGATTTTGGGAGATGAAAGCTACGGTCTTTTAATTAAGGCGTCTCTTGTGAAACAAAATGATGTAGTTTCTAATATTTTTAACTGGTTTCATAATAACAAATAATACAACGTGTTACAAAAACCGGGTAAAAAACGTATATTGTAAATTATTAAAGCGTAAATTATTGTAAACCTAGTAAACCGTAATAAGAACTGAAGTTATCACAGAGTGTGTATTTTTTGATGGATTTTAAATTTTTCATTCAAAAAGGTTGGCAAGATCTTATGCAATATTACGAATTAGTGGCTTTTTTTCGAATATTGTAAATTGACTCCTTATAATGGGCCATTAAGTCCCCTTTCTGGTTTACTCGTGTTTTTGTAACACGTTGTATAAAACATCTCGGTTGTATTCCCAAAGGAAAACGTGAAACGTGTCATAATCTAATCCTTGAATTTTATATACATACAAATCTGGCGTACCTATGTACCATCGAACCAATTGATTCCTGACCCACAATAGAACCTATTCACAGTGAACGTCATAGTGACATTGCATTGCTTGACAAAGGAAACCTTTATTGCGTTTATTGTGACAACGTTCTGCAGTGGGTCAGGAATCAGTTGGTTCGATTGTACCCAAATGGGGTAGGCGAAACGAAAAATAAAAAAACAAAACCATGGCCATTTCACGCTCCAAAACAGATGAAAGAGATAATACTTAGTGACATACCTAAACTTCCTTCTTAAGTCACCTTTTACATTCACTGTTATTCTAAGCCGTCAATACTCGGAAACAGAATAACTTGAAAATTTATCCTTACCAATAATATATAAATGTGAAAGTGTGTTTATTTGTTTGTTTGTTTGTTTGTCCGTCTTTCACGGCTAAACGGAGCGATGGATTGACGTGATTTTTTAGGTAGAGATAGTTTAGGGCACGGAAAGTGACATAGGCTACTTTTTATCCCGGAAAAAATTGATGTTCCCGAGGGAAAACAAAAATATAGTTTGTTTGATAGATCGATATCGATCGATGATAGATCGATATCAATCGATAACCGATCGATAGATGATAGATCGATGGCGCTGTGTGTCGTTTGAAACGAGAAGTTTTCTTATAGTTGTGCTTTATACCGCAATATAACTGAGTTCCACGCGGGCGGAGCCGCGGGCGGAAAGCTAGTACAATAATAATGATGATACAAAAATAATGTCTTTTTTCCCAATTGATCTTACGAGTCATGAATATTCGACGGTTGGTATAAAAAACATACAAAACCTTCAATTTCTCAAGCCCTTTAGATTGTTATTCTACTTACAAGCTCACATAATGAGTAGATTTAAGTATTATATTTACTAAAATAACAAAATGAGACATGTGTAAAAACATCTATGTCTTAACAAAATTTTAGTTTTTGGCAACATTCACATTCCTAAAATCATAATTACACTTGTACGTTCAGGCGAACGGGTTGAGCGGCTTGTCGTGGTGCATAATTTTAATTGGATTCATTGCTGATCCAATATTTCACTTTGTTAGTGCACAAATATGTCTAGACACGGGTAACAGTTTGCTTGGTTTGATTAAAGCGCGATGTAAAATTAGATACTTGGTGCAAGATACAAAGTTAGGGTCTCTCCAAACCAGTCGACGTCTTTTCGGCAAAACGCGGGTAGAAAAAGCTTTAGGTATGTCAACAAGCTGTCATGTTGACAAGACGTCAATTTTATTAGCTCGGCCATTCTCGGCCGAGTGAGCCGAGCCAATAGACGAATAGACGTCTTGTTCGCCCTTATTGCGTTGACATAAAGCTTTTTGTACCCGCGTTTTACCGAAAAGGCGTCGACTGGTTTCGTGAGACCCTTAAGTTGTCCGAGCAAGGAAAAAGTTGTATTAATTTAATTTTATACATACATACATATCCTCACGCCTGTATTCCCGAGAGGGGTAGGCAGAGCACATGAATTAAAAAATCCAGTGCCACGTTTAGCGATTTAAGAGCAACCAGATGATCAAACGTGATACTGCAGTGACAGGTTGCTAGCCCATCGCCCACAATACACTAACCCTTTCCCAGAGCGGACTCTTACGGCACCCACGGGAAGAAAGGGGGGAGGTGCTATTCTAACTCGGCACCACACGGGATTTAATTTTATAAATACTTGCAATATTTGTCACTGCCCTTGCAATATTTACCAAATTATCATCCACTTATGCTTACGCTTCGTTTAAGACCAGAATTTTAACAGACTAATTTTGTTTTTTCTTAAGAATCCAATGATAAAACTGGAAATCATTATTGCAATTAGCACTCATTACTATTTGTTATGATGTTTTTAATGCAAGTGGTATCACCATTTGCGGAGACGGCTTGGGTTTGCTAAAAAATGTATAAGGATTTGGTCGTTACAAGTCTAGTGTTGTAAAAAACTGAGTATAAACGTTGGCTTGCTCACAACATTACTTGAAAACGCGTCTTAACACGGCTGTTTCGAACAGTGGCAAGTAATTCCGAGTAAATAGCACTTATTTGCAGCTGTGCTTGGGAAACATGTCATTAAAATTGGGATTAGCTCGACGTGTTTCGGGATAATTTGTGACCCATACACCAATTGTGAGATTTTTGGTGTTTGGAGTTCGATATAAATAACGGTGACAGGTAGACACATAATTTTTTAGAGAAGATTTAATTTTCTATGTACTTAAATTAAAATAAAATAAGTATTTAATGACGGCTCCCATACAATAAAAACGTATTTTTTTTGCAGTTTTCCGTACGGAACCCTTCGGGCGCGAGTCCGACTCGCACTTGGCCGGTTTTATGTTACTATCTAATTCATGGTACTCTTACCTGACCCTTTCTCTAAAATCCATTCAATTCTAAATGAAATTCATGCTATCCAAAACATCATTGCCTATTCGTCGGTTGTTCCCATACAACAGGCCTCGTATTAAGCCCACAATTGGGCGAGAAGCCGCAGTGTAATTTGTAAGATAGTGTGTAAGCCTGACTGATAGTCCCGGGTGCTGGGTTCACATATAGGACAGGGTTCTATTTTGGTGCATAGGTGGATGATATATGTTATTTTACGAATTTTCTTTAAGGTTGGATGGAAATTCAAATGTTTTTCGTTTATTGCTATTAAAGTTTGACGTTGTGTACGCTACGCACGGTTTATTAAAATTATAGTTTTGTGTTTACATACATACATCACGCTTGTGTTCCCTAATGGGTAGGCAGAGCGCACGAAACGCTACATAGACAATACCATGACTATTTCACGTTTCGTGGCCACTTCTAACATATTTTTATTAGCTTTTGAGTTGCCAGGTATAATAGTTACTATTTATAGGTAGGTAATAGGTTGCTAGTCTGTCGTCTAAACCTTAACTTAATTCCTTGCTCGTCTTATTGTTAATTTGTGTTGTAGATTGGAACAATAAGAAAATCGTATCGTAAGTGTAAAAAAATATTATGCCATATAAAACGCAGAAGCAGTTGTTTCATTTTCCTGGTCAGACAATACTTGGAATACATTGCAAATATTTTGGAATACAATATTTTCAAATATTTGCCTCGAACCATTTTTTTGTACACCAACAATTTTTTATCTTTATTTACTACGATTCCTTATATTTATTTCCCTACAAATCTCTGCAAAATTAACCCAATCTGCCAATCCGGGTTTATTCCCCTTATCCCCTATTGATTCGACCCTTAGGTGACAAATGCAAAAACTTTTCGCACATTCACGGACCGGAGTCAGTCATAAATACCACGGTTGGCATAGTTTGAAGCCGTCTTCACCTAAATCAGAGTGATTAATGGGCCCTTGTGTGTGAGCGATGGATCTGCGTTCGGGTGCAATGCGATGGTAGCAAGCGGAACTCATCAGGTTGGGTTTGAATTAGGAACGAAGAACGTTTCTTGTTAGCTAAGAGAAGGCTGGAGAAAGAGTTGTAATGAAACAAAAGC
The DNA here is from genome assembly GCA_005406045.1 of Adoxophyes honmai. Taxonomy (NCBI): domain Eukaryota; kingdom Metazoa; phylum Arthropoda; class Insecta; order Lepidoptera; family Tortricidae; genus Adoxophyes; species Adoxophyes honmai. The sequence goes on along the minus strand of BHDV01016899.1, from coordinate 191,657 downwards.
GATATAAGGTCACAGCACACCATATCAACTCGGAAAGGGATCGCCACCGTATCGCCTCGAGTCTTTCAGTATTGTTTGTATGAAACTCCCTACTGCAACGCACACTAATCGGAATCGTAACGTAACCGCCTCGCCTCGGAACAGGCTCCGAACCGCGATGCGGTGCGTGGTCAACTTGCAGTTCCCGCGCTTACGGCTCGTCGTCCCCGCGTTCACGTCTCTTCGTCCACCCTCGCCCCTGTCCTTGTCAGCCAGCAGTCGGCGAGCCGTAAGCGCGGTGTCGCCTAGCCGTAGCTGAGTAGTCGTACAGGAGCTGCTGATACGCTTACGTTACGTGCATACGTTGGGTTGACGCCTGGTTGATGGCGAGGCGAAAGGCGATACGGTGACGATCCTTTTCCGAGTTGATATGTGTGCTGTGACCTATAAGGATGAAATTCCAAAGCCAAAATGCAGTTGCGGTAGTCGATGTGTTGTCGATGATACTTCTGAGTGCTTAGAGTAATCAAAACGGTAATGACTCGATAACGATTTCGTTTGCGAACTAACGCTAAGTATGTATGGAAACTGTGTCGACCGCGGCAGTTGTGTAATTGTGTCGCTTGGACGCGCTGTCTGAGTTTCCATACAATTTCACGTTAATTCGCTATCGAGATCGTTGTCTGCGCGTCGTCGTGCGTGTCTGTCCGCTGCCGTGGCGCGTAGCTCCAGATGATGGTTCATGGATTGACCCGAACCATGTCGAGCTAATCTCGGTGTAAACAACGTGAGTAATTCGGTTATTTTTCACTATGACATCGTTATCGTTTCATGACCGTGTTGATTAAACTTAGCCAGACGCTCTGGTATTTCTACTTAATAACATTATAATTACCTACTTAGTTTACAGGAATTTAAATCAAACTAGGTATCTACTTTCGTTGACTATTTGAGCGATGAATGCTATTTACGGAATGTAAATTAGAGAAGAAATAGTGAAAGCATTTGTGAAATTCTTTAATTAAATCACAAACTTGATTCACTTTCATTTGTTTGGATGCCAATTCAACAACCTATTTGCGTCGATTTGAGTGAAAATGAATGAATTTACCATTAAATATTTAAGTACGTTTAACTCATCCGACAGTAACGCGTTAAATCGAAAGTTTCAAACAGCAAACGCAGCCTCATACACAAACATTTAATTTGAAGATTAAAAATGAACAGCAAAAGCAAACAATACCGCTTGTAAAGCTGGGTCTACGCTAGACGAGCCGAGCACGAGCCGAGCACAGCGCAAAACTCCCTATAAAGACGGCTCATTCGAGGCTTGTAAGTCGGTCCACATCAAACGAATTTGTGTTCGGCTCGTGCTCGGCTCGCCTAGCGTAGACCCAGCTTAATAAAATTTGTTGAAACATCTTCACAGACTGTTTATTTGTAGACTTAGACATAGGTAAGACATTGGAAGCCCGGTGGGCCAGCTCTCCACGACATATAGCACACTTGGGGCCAAATTGTGTGTACGCTTTGTATCGTGTAACTTAGGACTTGTTTTGGGACAATTCTCACTGGAAATGAACCGAAGTTTATGAATTTAATGTTGTTGGTATGTTTTAAGATCTGAAAAGGTTGTGGTATCAGGTGACCATAGAGTTGGCGTTTACCTCGCTCAAGGGCTAGGAATAGCAGTGCAAGGGGAACGCGGCCAGCGTCTTGGGGACGATGCCAGGATCGTCTTTCGGCGTCTTTGCTATAAGTAGGCAGATACCATTTTGTTCCACTTGCTATAGTCCTGACATACAAAGTGGTCTCTGCCTAACCCTATGGCAACGAGGCGTAACTGTATACATTATAAGTACGTTTAGTTGGGGATGTTTTAATTTTCTTGTTTCTTATGCTTTTGGCTAGCCTGTCACTATTACATCTCTTTCATCAACGTTTCAAATTAAAATTATGCTAAAAGTGGCAATACTTGTTTTCGATTCGTTAAAGCGAATATAAATAAATAATAAATATCATTAGATATTTTTTACACCAATCACCTAGTCCCAAAGTAGGCAATTTAATGCCTGTGTTATGGGTACTAGACAACGGATAAACTTTTATATAGATAAACATCCAAGACTCGAAAGCAAACATTCGTATTCATCATACAAACATCTGCCTCGACCGGGGATCCAACCCGGGACCTTAAGCTTCACAGTAAGGTTCTCTAACCGCTGGGCTATCCGGCCGTCAAAGATTATGAAGACATGTTTTACCAAATTTGAGGCTAAATCAGAGTTGATGTTTATTGACCTCTAAAATTCATCTAAATAAACAAAAGCCCTGCAGTAAGAGCCACAAAATTTAGCTACAAAATTGATTCCCGCAAAGAATTACCAGCTACATCCGACAGAAGTTTCTAGCCACAGAAGCCTGGATTATTCAGTTCTACAGCGCCTCGCCTAACTCAATACGTTGTGTATGTAGATTTGCACAATTGCGATCTAACTCGAAAATGGGTATCGACTGCCAGGCCAACCGAACAGAGCTATAAATTCTCTCGTCAGATACATTTGCAAGAAGCCAGCCAATCTCAGACAAAGGAACCTGACAAACAATGTTTTGACTGCTAACTGAAATGTAAGAGCTAACAAATAAGATACAGTCAATCACATTGTAAGTAATATTTAGTAGATTGTGGTTACAAGCATACGAAACATGACATAGACAAAGTATATTTCGATCTTTGCGGCCATTTCTAGCATAATTTTAGATATGAAAACAGATGGAAGAGGTATAATAGTGACAGGTTGCTAGCCTGTCACCTACAGCATGCCCCAACCTACTTCTTTGGTTTTTATTTACTTATTTCGATTTTACATGACACGTGACGCAAATTTAAAGCAAGACATGACTACTCCTGTTAAAAAAGACGACAAAACCGAGTAAAAGACGACTCTTATCATACCATGACATTCTAACAGTTTTACCTCTATCAATTTTTTACCTCCGTAAAAGTGGCTACAAAATAAAAACCCTAACCCTAAACATATCTGTGTAGTATTTGTTCTTTTGATCCTGTGCCGGCCAAAAATCCTGTAGAGGTGACTTCAAACGAGTGACAGGCGGTTGATAGTGACAAAGAGTACCTCGGAGGCCAAAAAACATACGGAGCGGTTGGTTCGGACTCAACCGCAACTTCATGAGTAAAAAGACATTATAATTTATAATCTGATATGTAGTTTAGAATAACACCTTTCCATTTCTTTAGTGGATGTTGTATGAGGTGGCTAAGGAGATAGGTTAAGGTATATTTTACGCGACAGCCTGGCAATCTGTAACTACATCTGAACTTAAAACCCAAAACATATACTAAAAGTGGTTAATACACGTGAAATAGTCATAGATTTGTCTATGTAGCCCTTCTTGAGCTCTGTCTACCCCATTTGGGGAAACAGGCGTTATGCATGTGTGATAGTTGCTAGCTTCCGAATTTTGTAAATATTTTCCTACTTCAATTCTTCTGCGCATACTATTTTGCATACACTCTTCTTTTTTTCTCCATTCGGGAATGCGGGATGAGTTAGACAAACTTATTCATTTGTTGATATTGCAATATTAAATATAACGGCGCGTTAAGAAATTAATTACGATAAAGTTCAGATTGAATAAGATTGTCTGCCTAATTTATTGTTCGAATAGAATTATGTAATGTTTGCATAATCGAGGAGATGCTACTTATTTCTTATGCTGCATTTAGCAGGTTAATTTTATTAGAGCGAGTGGCAACACTCGAACGGGGTCGCAGATTGAAATAAGAGGGTAGGTCATTCAGAGTTGAACGGCCGAAGAGAAAGCAATCTGCAAACCCGTTAGCTCTGATTTTCTATCACTTTTAATTTAAGTAATCCATGTAAACTTACTGTCGATCGCTGCTTAGTTAAAACAAGTGTTACGTAGTCTATTCAACAAGAATATTATTTACTTCCCTGCCGATCATGTCGGCGGATGAACCCCTGGGTACTCCGACAAATATATCACCATAAATTAGTATTTCTGTCGCTGGTAGACACGAAAAAGACATGTTAAATACTTTGAATTTTAGAATATCGAATTAATTACCCTAACCGCAGCGTTTCCTCCTAACTCGAACATCCGTATGTTCTCCGTGAAATAGTTTCACATATCGAAACTATTTGATCGACTCGCCCGCGGCGTCGCGCCTTTGTTTCGGCCGTTCACCAATCAGACCCCGCCGCAGTATGCCGAATATACCTTATGTTACACGCTATGTACGTATACGTTACAAGCTGTGTTGCAAGGGACAAAATGTAGGATTTAACAGGAAAATGTGAGAAATATGATAACAGAGTGGACGCTCGACGGTTTTGAGTACTTTCTAATTTGGCCTCTTTTTAGGACATCGCAGTTCTGGTCGATTTACGATCATCGTAGATAGGAAGTAGCCTAGACCATAAGGTCTATAAAGATTAGCTTACACACCCTTGTCTCATCTTTTCTCTCCACGTGCCCAAACTAATGCACTAGTGCCTTTCTCTATTTATGTTACAATATCCTAAAAAAAAAACTAAAAGCAAGTATTCACTTATTACTGTCCAAGCAGTGTACACTCTACACAGAAGGCAGTAGGTACACACAAGTCCACTGTTTTCTTTCAGCGGTCAGGCTTCTAAAATTGAGTAAACCTTTTCATACCGCTAGCGCCCTGGTACTTTAAACTTAAAAAGAGTGAAACTGGATTGCCGATTTACCAATGAAATGTCAAATTAATATTTCGAACGTAAAATAGTACACAGAAAAGCAATATTACTCAGTTATACAGCTGAAATCAAATTGCAGCATATTGAATTGTTTGTATTGTTAAAATATAATTTAGAATATTCATATTAAGGACTTCCTATGTATGGTCATCTCAAATTTAATATGAGTAAATAAAATAAGTAAACGAATTAGTGCATTCCTTTGGTAGCATTAACTGAGTAAGAAACACTTGTTTTGTATCACTTATACATACATGTACCATCGCGAACAGGGATTATTGAGCCACTTACCTATGTTTGTAATTTGGCCGTGTAATACTAATCCAATAGCTGACATCTAGTCCGTCACATCGGTCATTGATTTCACGTCTAAATTGCGAACAGTGGCAAGTGGCTCAAAAATCCCGGTTCGCGACTGTACATAAACCTCGCCTCTGTATACCCAAATGAATTAAACAGAGTATAAAATTATAATAGCACAAATAAAAGAAAGAATAGAGGATAATATTACGATTGAATTTTAGTCTCAGTAGTCCATACTGTTCTAAATTTAGTCTGAAAATAATACTTTTACTTCTTTGAAAGGTCGTGAAATCTAACAAGAAATAGCTATTACTAAAAGAATCAATAGTCGGTGTTTATGGATAGGAAATGAGGAGCCGCGATTGGAAAACCACGTTTAGGAAATTGCTATTTTATTCTATTTGGTACACAAAATGTCAACCAAAGAAATGGAAGTACTTTTTACACGTTCCTAGAGTTCTTAATACCATTGCTTTAGTGAGATGAATGTCACAAGAGAACGAAACTTGTTTATCGACCTCTTCGAATATTATAATGCTCGTAACGTTTTCGATAATAATTCGAAGTATGGTAGTCGGCTAGTTGTCCAGATTTTAAATGGTGGGGGTAAGTTCGCGTATCGTTTTTTCCGTATAAAAGCAATGTGCGTTAGTTTGTAAGTTCACGCGTTAGCTTCAAATTCATAGCCACATACAAACACACGATAAATTTACAACTTCCCTATTTTTGCATTGAATATTAAAATATGAAAGGACGCTGTAAAAAAAGCAGGTGAACTAAACCTTTTCTGGAGCCCGTTCAAGAACTCCAAATCGAATGAAGCCGGCATAATCGGCAACGGCTGCTATCAAATTATTTGGCGACATTTCATATTTCAATTCAACATTAATGAGATTGGGCGCTGTTGTCTTTGCGGAAAATCGCATTAAAATGGCACAATGCCGCCGAAATTGCATGTCATCAAATTAATTAAAACAAGCAGTGAATTTCCAGAGAAACAACTTTATTATGTTAAGCTGGGAAGGGTTGCCGGTAAAAAGGCTTTTAGTTTGATTTTGTTATGTTTTGATTAAGTTCCTTGATTTGGTTAGATTCCGAGTGGTGTAGGGTGAATAATACCTCATGTCTTAGTTTGTGGTAAGAGGTGACTAAGGAGAACGAGTTACGAGTAGGTATGGTATTCTAGTATAGTTTTTTAAAGTTTAAGTTTAAAGATAATCTATAGTGACATGTTTCTGGTCTGTCGCTTAAAATATACCTACCTCAACCTTTTTCCTTAGTCGCCCCTTACCCCACGGAACCGATATCTGTACAAACAATAAATAATAGCATCATTGTAACAGACTTTCACGGAAAAAATAAACCTAATCTAACTTAAACCTATTTCCTTAGTCATCTCTTACGACGTCCACAGAAGACAGGTGTATTCTAAACAAGAACCCACTGAAAAATATTTCCACTACAGGAAACAAATAACATGGATTTTTTTTTCGCCAAAAAGTTGCATGCACCTTGTTGCTACACGCGTCGCGAAGCTTACTAAACTACTGCTCGTGCCATGATCCAACCGGTCGGGAACTATTTCGACGGGCCATCTCTCCCGTATGGCCATCTACCCCGGAATTACCCTATAGTGCGTATGAGAGTTCAACATGCACATGCCCGGTTTTTTATTCATAGTTTTATTCACTCAGAGAGCAGTACTCAGATACCAGATAGCAGAAAGCATCACAGAGCCGAATATCACACTAGTAAATCACATTTCCACTCCCCCGGTTTCACTCGCGATGACTATGAATTATGATATCGCACCTGCGAGCCAATATTGCGTCGCGATATGAATCCAGTCTGTTTATTAAGACGATTTGGAAACTTGCAGGGGACTATTGGTGTTTCATACTCGGTTTTATTGGGTACGTTTTGAAGTGTCTGTAGTGTTATTTTCTGTGCACTAGTCTGTGAGCTCGACGTCGAGGTGTCGAAATTAGCTGTCATTGTATAGAAAATTTGACAGCTTGATGTCTTGGCGATGAGTTTAGTCAGTTACGTAATAGAAAAAGGTTATTGAATTAGAAATTTTGTGTTTGTGTTCAAAAACGCCTACAATTAACAAAAAGGGACCATTTTACAACCAATCAAATATGGGATTCTGTAAATAATAAGTTAGTTAAATAAATAACGAATCTAATTTTAACGCAAGATGAATCAAATACATTTTTAACCGACTTCAAAAAAGGAGGTATTCAATTCGCCTGTATTTTTTATTTTTTTATTTTTTTTTTATGTATGTTACCTCAGAACTTCTAAACGGGTGGACCGATTTCGATGATTTTTTTTTTGTTTGATTGGAAATGGCTTCCCATTGGTCCCATTTTAATTTCATCAATATCTGTCGCGTAGTTTTTGAATTACAGGAAACGCGTTTTGTATGAACGACATCAACGGGCAGTCGGCGCGTCTTAGTAAAACTTACCTACATAGATAGTTCATGATCCAGCCTATATACGTCCCACTGCAGGGTACAGGCCTCCTCTTAGTATGAGAGGGCGCTTGGGCTATAATTCCCACGCGGGCCCAGTGCGGATTGGGAACTTCACACACAACATTGAATTGCTTCGTTGCTGTGATACACAGATACTTACCTACAAACAATCACGCCTGTATTCTCAAATGGGGTAGGCAGAGCACACAAAACGCTACATAGACAAAACGATGACTATTTCACGCTTCGTGGCCACTTCTAGCATATCTTTTTTTTTTGTTTTAAGGTGGCAAGTATAATAGTGACAGGTTGCGAGCCTGTCGCCTAAAATTTACTTTAACCTATGTCCTTAGTCGCCTCTTGCGACATCTACAGAATAAATGGGGAGTATTTTTATGTGTTTTCGCTGATTACTCGAAGACGCCTGGACCGATTTGGAAAATTCTTTTTTTGTCTGAAAGGGTATAGTTTCCAGGTAGACCGATTGTCAGCATACCTTGACCTGATGATGGAATATTAGGGAAATCGGGGGCAACCCTCAAATTTTATAGTCACAGGTAATGTTTTTAGTACATTTTTCAAAGCTACACCAGTAATTACGCTTGGCAATAAAAAAACAATACTGATGATAGGTCAACTCCTTAATGTTTAGGAGTTAAAGGATAATTCTTTCAATACTGAATGCACCTGCAGACTGGAAATTTCTACATAAACAGAAGTTTCCTTTCGGGATAAAGCTAATTTGAAGTCGGTTTTTTTTTGTTTAAAATTATGTAATATTGAATTATCTTCCATGTCTGACATGTTAGAGGTGACTAAGGAAATAAATTAAGGGAAGTATATTTAAAGTGACAGTCTAGCAACCTATTATTATTATACCTACTAACATAAAACCTATAAAATATGCCAGAAGTGTCCGCGAAGCGTAAAATTTTGTCCATGTAGCGCTAAGTGTGATCCCTTTACCCTGTCTGGGAATGCAGGTGAGATGTATGTATGTATTTATGTATGTATGTATGTATGTACGTACGTATGCATGTATGTATGTATGTCTGATATATTATTGAAATACGATACGTACGATAAAAACTCAAAGAATTAACACGAGCATCCTTACTTAAGTATCACTCACAAACAATCACGGAATTAGTCTGTGAGTAATGGCTGCAAAACAAACTGCATAAATCTAGACACTAGTGCCAGTTTAGTAGCAGTGCCAAATAACGCAAGATGTGCACTCGGGGTCATTCATTGCATTAACTATGCGACTGTGAGTGCACCGGTTAGGAGCGCTCAGCGATTTTACCGTAGGTACTCGGCCACAAACATCGGCATTCTTCGGCTTATTTAAGTGTTGTAGTGCGCTGTCTCGCTCTAACTTACGTTACGCCAGTGTCTTTCCAAAGAACGATGTGCAAATTTTGTGGCCGCATACCTTGCTCACATTGCAAAAATAACAGACCTAGGCAGGAGTAGGCAGAGCACACGAAACTTTACATTTCGTTGCACTTTTACGATTTAAACGGAGACGAAAAATTAAGACGTGTCTTGTTTGGTTACATCAAGCTTTCAAAAAGTATTTAAGCATGCATTTCAAACATTTTTGCAACATCATTTTTAAAGACGTTTTGTAAAACTTTTGTATAAGTTTTATCGAAAAGGACAACACTTTTTCATACACTTTGAACGTGGTAACAGGTTACAACTTTTGAATGGATTTTTCAGTACTCTTTTTTTTTCTCCCGTTAGAATGAAAATAGCTTGTGATTTTCAATAGTGATATTTGCTGAAAACCAAATCAAATTTCTTGTCTGTTTGGCTACGCAAGACCGCTTAAGCTTGCAACTTGCACCTCAAAATAGTGATGCTATAATATTTGCATTTTGTCGTTACTTTTGTAATTTTATAGCCTTGCCAAGTGGTTTTGGCGAATCGCAGTTAATACCGGGTTTTGTCGTGTTAAGGTTATGAATTGCGTTGCTTGTATTTGTGTTTAGTATATTGAGTTGGCTTGAATTAATCTTAGTTAATTAACCTTAATTAATTCTCTAAATAAGAAAGAAGAATATCGCCCTACTACTAAATACTACTAAGCACCCCTCTGTGTTATGAAAATCTATGAAATAGCCGATTTATTCTGTCGTGCTTTTGACGGTAATAATTCCCATAAAATGCGATTTTCGTACCGTCTTTGTCTGGTATGAAGAAATGAAAAAAAATGAGCACACCGCCTATCCAATGGTTCGATGACATTGTGGCGATAACTGGACGGGTCTGGAAGAGGGAGAAAGGAAGTCAATTGGGATGGAAAAGATTCTAGAGACGTATGCCAAACGGTGAGCGATAACACGTTGAAGAAGATGTGTAAAAATAATTATGTGAGCACATTATGGACTTCATTGTGCAAAATTTGGTCGTCATAAGACCAGAACATTTATTTATTAAACTGAAAAAACAAATGATAAAACATATGCGTTTTGGTTTCAAAAATTTTAAATTTTAATTCTAATTTAATGATTATCTATTAAAATTTAGTCAAGTTGTTAGTTTTTTTTGTGTCTTCAAATATAAATATAATACAAAATTTTCATACCTAATTATTTTAATTGCTTGATTTCATAATACAAAAAATATTGATAAGTATTGACTAATCACGACTGATCACGCCTAACGTAAAAAAAAAACCTCAAATAGACATCAATCATGGCCAAGCAAAACACGTCTCAGCAAAAACAATTGACGGGGACGAATCCCTTGACAATTTGAAGAAAGAACATGACCGTCATTCAAAATGTATAAAGAGCCAGAATACTCCATCTGAATGATTTCAACTTTAAAAATGTCCCTTTAAAACAAAAGCGAACAAAGCTAATATTTACTACGCTGTGCCGGTACATTAATTCGAGAACTAATCCAATATGCGCATCTCAAAGTAAGAGTATCCCTTTTACAAAAAGCTTGCCGTAAAAGGTGGACATAAACAAAATTCTTTATGACCTCACACAGTGCCGCGGAGATCGGAAAGTTATAATAGAGAAGAGGCGCAAGGGCTCGTATCTAATAATTTATTCTAAATATTACCCGCAATTGTCAAAATAAATACTCGCAAATTGATTCCAGGTGCCTGGTTAAAGGGTTGCTCAGTGATGTACGAAAGTAATATACAGATTATGACATTTGAACTTTTTTCTGCCTTTTAACTTACCTTTTTTATTTATTTGCTACCACAACTTCAACCCTGAGAACGTCATTTTAAGTATTTATTAACGAAAAATAAACGTGCTCAACGTTTTTCGAATTTCAAAGTATTCCGGGACCTGTTTCACAACTGTTTTACACACACATACGCCTGTGTTCCCAAATGAGGTAGGCAGAGCACACGAAACGCGACCAAACAAAACCATGATTATTTCAAACCTCGTAGCTATTTCTAGCATAATTTTAGGTTTGATAACAGATGGAGGACGTATAATAGTGACAGGTTGTTAGCCTACCTCCTAAAGCACGCCTAAACCTATTTCCTTAGTCGCCTCTTACGACATTACGGAAGAAATGGGGAGGTGTTATTCTAGACCCGACACCACACGGCTAAACTTTTTTGTAAGTAATATTAGCAGCAGAAATCTCTTTCTAAATCAAAGAGTAGAAAAGAGAGTTCCGCTTTATTTTTAACTTTCCACACGTCGCTAGCCTCAGTTCTGACAAAATTCGAGTTCCGAACACAAGCGTGTTGTCCGTCGGTCGCAGCAGTGTGTATAAAAGGACACTCATAAAATTCGCGATCCGAATTCATCTCAGAGAGTAATCGCATAAAATGTATTATCAAGAATAAATCCCTCCCTACCAATTTAACGATGTTAGTGACTCGCTTTATGGACGATAAACTTTCTTTTGAATACGCGGTTTATTCCTTTGGGTTAATTTTGTATGAGCGATTGAATGTCAAGTGTCATAAAAGGGGGAATAAAATGTGACAGTTTTGAGTAGGCTCGATTTTTATGACAGGAAACTGATAGTGGTGGTTATTTACTGACTTTGGCTAAGCGTTATTGGCTATGTTTTGGTCAGCTAAGTAAAAATTATAATATTCACAGAGCTTCCGATTTTTCTTCTCTTCTTTGTTGTTTGCATTTTTTGGCAACTAAAGATCGCGCCAATACGAAAGTATTTCTAGAATATATTCATAATTATTTAAACTGTTTGGGTTCAAGTTTTGCCACTAAAATCGATAACATGATCCCCAAGAATAAATCTTATACTGTAGGTATGCCCATAGAATCTTGATGTGTCACCCTGTATTTTACTCAATACCTTTTCGAGCTAATTTAAGATTCGTGGCGGCAGCTACCAAATGAGCACTGTGCTCCAACTGCACTGTGCTTTTTTAACTACATATATTATTCCAAGTTCATAAATCAGGACCTATTTTGAAGCATAGTGAAGCTTAGTATTCACTCACGCGAACATAACGATGTCGCGAACGTTTGGGTGCAACTGCCGCGGCTCCTATACTATCCCGAAGCATGTTGACCTAATCTCTATTAAAGACGTCATCTCCTTATTTTTCACGACGAATGAATATCACCTTAGTTCCAAAACAATTCCGTACATTCGTATCACAGTATACTTAGTAAAAAGGCACTCAATCGTACTCGACAAGTTTAATCAGTCGCTTGGCTCGACGAAACTAAAGTTTACAGCTAAGATACCCAGCTAAGCTGGCCAAACTTGGACGGTCAATTTATGCCCCAAGTTCCCCTGTCCCCGATGCAGGTCAATACAATACAGAGTAAAGTATTCTCCGAAGTCCAAGGAAAGATAGATGGCTTCTGCGTATTGGGGATTCCGTACATGAGATTTTAAAAGGGCTGCGAAAGTTCCTTTGGAGAAGTTAAAGAGGTTCGCTCTGCTTTTGTCTTTATAGGTCATTTAAAATTTTGAATAGCTGGAATGACTTTTGCTGCAATCATTTTTCGAAAAAATAGTGAGCAATTTGATGATGATAGTTTTACTGATCGAAATTTGACCAGGACACACTGTGGAAAAGACTTTTTTATTAATTAATTTACCGTAAATTTTTCAACAAACTCTTGTGTGGAGCCTTTTAAGTAAAAACTAGTGAATAGGTGCTTCCCATATTCTACAATTTTATTGTTAGAGGCAGCTGAAATATTTTTGTTAACAAAATTACCCGTCTTAACATAAAAATTATTGTACCTATTTCACTATATTTAAATAAGAGCATAATTATGTTCATTTATTTTGGCACTACATCTTTTTTGGAATAAATTTTACAAGTCGCGAGCTCTTTAAAAAGTGTGTCGAAACTTAATATTTTAATACTTTTTGTAACTAAATTGGTATGTGTAACAAAAGAGGATGGAAGATCCGCAGATATTAAAGCAGTAATGGACGATATAACCTTGCTAGTCGTCTTGTGTATGCAGCTAAGATCTGATGTGCAAACTAGAGGACAGTAACGGTCTCATTTTATGTTAATTTTGGTCTTCAGACCTACAAACGGATAATATAATGGTACGAAGCGAACCAAACTCGCTGTCCGAATTGTACCAAATTGGATCGTCTGTTAACACTATTTAGATGCTCTGTACGGCACGGACTCCTAAAACTAGAAATAGAAAACGTTTGCAAATTAATTAAAGTGTTTCTGCCTTGTGTCTCATTCTTCTTACTTTAACCCCCATTTCAATAAAATGGGGAAGACGTATGTTTAGTTTGTTTATACGTTTTATAACTTGGTTTAGTACGCCATTTTGTATCTCGATTTTAGTTGCCTGTTCAGGTCATTACAAAACAACTATAAAATAAAATGCACGCACTCTGAAAAAACAAAGTTTTTATTTGTAAAGAAAAATTAAGTGCAATGTTATGTATTTACGTTTTGCATTGTGCTTGAGCAATTAGTACTGTTTTTATTTTCTCTAGGTAAGATGTTTTGCTATTTGCGTCAGTAAACAATATTATTTGGCAATTACCAAATAAAATTAATTAAGAAACTTAATTTTTCAGGATCAGTAGTCCGTGCCGTGTACAAACCGTCGATATTAACTACCTCAAATCAAATCATATCTACATGAATTTGAATAACTTCCACAATTATACGGAAGGAAACAACATTTAATTAGCAAAAATGTAATTATTAAGACTTTATGTGAGCCTTCACTAAATGGAATCCTAAGAGAGAACCCACCGTCATATTATTTTGTTACTAAGGAATCTCACAGTTCATAGAAACGCAAGATTGTAAGAACAATTATTAGATTATCAGCTGGTTTAGCACGACAAGGCGCGAGATAGCCTATACCTATCACTGTCTAACTAGCGACAACAGAAAGCGACCGTAGTCTGTGCCTAGCGTATAAATCATCTCGTGTGTGTTGCTGCGCCAAGCGTACAGTTTATCATCATCGTCATCATCAGCCTATATACGTCCCACTGCAGGGCACAGGCCTCCTCTCAGTATGAGAGGGCTTGGGCTATAGTTCCCATGCGGGCCCAGTGCGGATTGGGAACTTCACACACAACGTTGAATTACTTCATCGCTGTGTGTAGGTTTCCTCACGATGTTTTCCTTCACCGAATAGCTCGTGATAAATATCAAACTCGACATCGCACATAAATTCCGAAAAATTCAGAGGTGCGAGCTCGGGGTTTGAACCCACGACCTTCTGATTGAGAGGCCACAGTTCGAACCGCTGGGCTACCACAGCTTATATTATAGCTTGTATAGTTTATATTTCATTTTAATTGATGTAAATAAAGAAAATCTTCATCTGTCGACTAACACAGCGATATCTCGCTGCACAAAGTACGACGTCGGTCTGAACGATTCCTTTTGTAGCTAACTTGTCCATTCCGCTCGGTCGCAGTGAGGCTGTATTGCAAGACAAATTGTAAGTCCACTAGTGAACGTTCTTTTACTTATTCCCGGTATTGTAGCCGTATTCGACTCTTGATAAAAAGTTCTTTGGTAATTTTGGAATTAAAGTCAATTGTAGTAATTTATGTGCTCTGCCTACCCCTCTTGGGAATACAGGCGTGAGAATATGTATGTACGTATGTATGTAGTAAGTAGTATAGTTCTCTTATGAATCCGCCTTTATCTGCTTAAGATTTGAATTGATATTTTTTATAAAGGACTATAGTGCTAAGGTATGGCGATTTTTAGGGTTATGGTATTTCAAGACTGAAAGGAAAAAGCAAAAGAAGAGTAATGTTCTCCGATTGGTATTAAAAATACCTTGATTTGCAAAGCTCCAGAAGTAGGTATCATATCTACGTCATGTAATGGAAGAAGCAAAATAAAAGACAAGTAGCCTTCTCCGATCGGTATTCAAACATTCCATGCTGCAAAGCTTGGGAAGCTTCATCTTTGTCGTGTAAGAGAAGAAGTAAAAGAGGAGTAGTGATGTTCAATTAGCGTTGAACACTCGAGCCATACCCAGAGTCCTTCTTAACTCGGACGCAGTGCGATTTATGTGAGACGTTTACTCGGACCCATACGATTCAATGGAGGCGCCGCGGCGAGCCCGCTCCACTGGAGTTCTTATTTGTTTGCCTTTAATTTATTGCTGTGTTAAGTCTTTTAGTTTTCTGTAATTACATTGGCGGACAAAATAGTTGAGTGTCGTATTATGATCGTGGATTGTCAGTGGTTGCAACATTGATAAATAAGATGAGTTTTGCGTGGTATTTCATGTCTAGTTTTAGATTTTTTCACAATACAGCAACATTATATACCTATAAAGTAACTGAGCTGTTACGTTAATCAGTCGTAAATTCTGAACAGTCAGACTTTTTCTTCTTTCCGTGTGGTCTTGTGTCAAGAATAATATCTCTCCATTTCTTACGTAACATCTTCGATATTCAAAGGTTGTACTTTACTATATTTTATTTTGTCATCATTATCATCAGTGGCCTTTTCCGTCCCGTCTGGGCTCATTGCATTCTCCCGAAGTCTACCGGCGCAATGATTGGTCTACCTACAGGTAAAATAAAAACTATTCAATTAACATTATGTATGCTAATACGCCTGTATTCCCAAATGGATTTGACAGAACGTCATACGAAACGTTTCTGAACCATTTTTCACATAGTTTTAGGTGTAAAGTTAGCTCAATCTGTCCCCTGAAGAACACCTTCTCCTATTTTCTTAGTCTAAAAACATCCACGGAAAAATGGATGGAACCTGAAACTAATTTATAATATGTACTATAAATCGAGATCCACTATTATTACAGACTAGCTTCTGCCCGCGGCTTCGCACGCGTTAAATTCGGGTTAACACAGAAGAGATTTCGGAATTATTATTAGGAAGCGTCCGCCAGAATAGCCAGCCGCCATTAGATTTTTTCCTACTTTCTCGACACTTATCGTCATATTTTGGAAAATTCAAACAAAATCTTTATAAATTGTATCCTATGTGCTATTCTGATGTATAAGCTACATTACTGTAAAGTTTCATGAAAATCCATTTAGTAGTTTTTGCGTGAAGGAGTAACAAACATCCATCCATCCATCCATCCATACTCACAAACTTTCACGTTTATAATATTAGTAAGATGAGATTAAACACGCGATTACGCATACTGTATCGTCTTAAAATTATCAAAACCTCTTCATGAAATTCCCTCAAAGCTATAAAAAAACACGCCATATTATTCCTGTCAACGTATTAAACATCCTAAACCGCTGTATCCCATGAAAACACGAAATTTAATTTAAAAGAGAGCTCCGAAGCTTCTAAATAAAAAACCTGTCATGAGGGATTTGAGCTCCGCACCTAGGGTTCCGTATACGCAAATATTATTGCAAGATGAATTGCAGACGTTGCGATGCGAAAGCGGTTTTGCCCCGTTACATCTGCAGGGTTCTGTAATCAAAATAAAGGTTTCTGATTCTGAAGACGAATTAATTGGATTAAAGTTTAAATGCAGTTTGGGGTCAAATTATCATGATTTGCATGAATTGTGACTTAACGGAACGACACGCCGTGTACCTTTATTTAATAAATGGCGTCGTCGGTGAAATGTAAGGTTTTACACATACATAATGCATTCATAGATAAATCACGCTTGTATTCCCACATGGTATAGGTCTAGGAAGAGCATACGACACCCTATATGGACAAAATATGATCTCACAATTCGTAGCCACTTCCAGCACTTTTGTTTTAGGTTATGAGTTGGCAGGTGTATTACTGGCAGGTTGCTAGCCTGTTGCCTAAAATACACGTTAACTTATTTCCTTAGTCGTCTCTTACGATATCCACGGAAGAAATGGAGAGATATTTTTCTAAACCCGCAGTAAACGCCTTGGTCTCTGTGGTTGGTTTTCGGTCATCTCCCCCGAGGACCCCTAAAAATATCCCGACACACGTATCTCTTTAAATTAAATTTTAAGCAAGACGAATCTACGGGCATTAAAATATTCAAATCTTGTTCATAACGACTTGAGACTTCTTTACGTGAATCATTTAGTCGGCTACAATTCCTTACTTTTGTAATCCAAATGATAGGGACGTATTAAGGGGGGATAATTTGAATAATTCGAGAAGACGAAAAGAGCCGAGTTATTTCGAGGGTTACCCGACCGTGAGTTTGGACGAAAATAATGACTAATTAAACTAATTAAGTAATTAAGAGCGATGAGTGGGGACATAACTGATATTCAAAATAGTAACAAAAAACTTACTTAACCTGTATATTGTACCAGCTCTTTCTCGAAACTTTGTTTACTTGAAACTGTTTTATGGCAAGCTCACGGGATCTAATACTTTTACGGGATAAAATGTATGATAACCAGAATGTTAACTTCCTACATACCAAATTTCGTCACAATTGATACAGCCAACTGAGCGTAGAGAAGTGACAATCATTCGCTTTTATGTTATTCATTAGCTGTTGCTCGAGACTTGGTTTGAGTAGAATTGGTTTATAGCACAACTACCTACTGGTTCTAATATTTTTCCGGGATAAAAAGTAGCCTACATGTTAATCCAGGGCGTCAACGTCCTGCATATATTATGAAATTTCATCAAAATTAGAACCGTGAATTACGCGTGAAGAAGTAACAAACATTTAAGGTAAAAGTACCAATGCTGGACGCCTCAACGCCCAATAGATGACACCCATGCTTCACCTGTCTTACTATGACATAAGGTTGCAAGTGCTAAGTATTGGATCAGTGTCGAGCACAGGGACGTTTACCTTACACACTCGAAAAATTTCTTCACCTTTACAATATCAAATGTGATTTGAAATGCTGTTATAGCCATATTTGGCACACTAAGCAGAAATTCTTCTGAATCAGCAAAAGTTTCTTCTAACAAGGCACTCGTGACTCGTGCCAAACTTACAACGATCTTCACAAGGTTGATAAGTAGGTCACAAAATGTCCAAAACATCGTCAATTACAATAACAACAAAGCCTTGAGAAATCAATCCAAAACGAAATTACTCCCCAAAAACACCTGAAAGTGGTGAAGATCGCGAAGTCATTGTTTTGAAACGACGTCAAACGAATAGATCATTAGGAAGCACAGACTTATATCGAAATAGATACCGCGAGTTCCAAGTTGCACGCTTGGTTTCCGAGTATGAAAACCAAGCGTGCCACTTTTTCTCTATCTACTGTCGTCACATGAGCGCTTTAGTGATAGGAATTGACAATCCGAGTGAGACCAATTCAAAGGTGACCCCGCCGTTGTCCTGTCTCTAGGAAGTTGAACCTTATCTAAGTAGTACAAGAATAAATGAAATCGCGTCAAAGGAAGAGCATTGCTCTCCCTTTTGGCTCACTTTTGGCACGCTTGACAGCTTCATCAGATATCTTCTGCTGTGCTGTGTCACTTCCTGCTTGTCAGTATTTATGCACAAATCCATATATTATGTATCAAAGCCACATTAATGAGATTGCAACAAAACTAGAGGGTACAGGAAGTATCACCCACCCAGACTAAAGAGACAAAGTATCCCTGTCCTAACTCGCAGATTTGACTGACAGCAGTAGATGGAACACACAGTAGAGGGTTCCTCAAATAGAATCCGTACCAATATATAAATGTGAAAGTGTGTTTGTTTGTTTGTCCGTCTTTCACGGCTAAACGGAGCGATGGATTGACGTGATTTTTTAGGTAGAGATAGTTTAGGTCATGGAGAGTGAGATAGGCTACATTTTGTCTCTTCAAAACCCCCCATTTCCCTAAAGTGAGGAGTGGAAGTTTTCAATGTAGAAAGCTGTAAAATTGGTTTGTGTGCTATCTCTTCTGTGATACCCCGAATTTAACGCGAGCGGAGCCGCGGGCAAAAACTAGTTTAAATATAAAAATAAAACAGACAAAGGAATGTGATGGAAATACACAGATTGCCATCTTACAATAAAAAGATAAAAAAATCTTTTGGAACGCGATGTACCATCGCAAACAGGGATTGTTGAGCCACTAACCCATGTTTTTTAACTTGGTCGTTTAATACTAATCGAATAGCTGACATCTATACTGTCACATCGGTCATTGATTAAATACACGTCTAAATTACGAACAGTGGTAAGTGGCTCAACGGTCCTGGTTCGGGCCTGTACGTACGTACACTTGAGTCATCTATTTCGATATAAGTCTGTGTTAGGAAGTGTACAAAATGGTCACAAAGCCAGGGAGTTAGTAATTACGGCGCTCCAACAAAGGGTGTTGTTGACAATTTATGATCTGAATAAGATACGGTTGCGTGAACAGGGGTTTAAACTTGCTCTTCGTTTCATTACAGGCTATTCCTTCGCCATGTTTGGTTTAAGCTCTTCATCAGAAATCTGTAGTGCTCTGATTGATGTGCAAAGAATCTCAGGCTCGCAGAACTTGGAAATTTTCCGAATTAATGTGCAGAATCGAATTTGATAATTTTTACCACGAGCTATTCGGTGCCCGTGTGGTGCCGGGTTAGTATAGCACCTCCCCCTTTCTTCCCGTGGGTGTCGTAAGAGTCGACTCTGAAAAAGGGTTAGTCAGGTTAGTGTATTGTGGGAGATGGGCTAGCAACCTGTCACTGCAATATCACGTTTAACCATCTGGTTACCCTGAAATTGCTAAACGTGGCACTGGATTTTTGAATTCATGTGCTCTGCTTACCCCTCTTGGGAATACAGGCGTGTGAATATGTGTAGTTTTGAAAAAAAAACACCTATATTCTATGTAAACACACTTATAAAGACGCATGAAAGTGTTTTTAAGAGCATTTCTATGTGTTAAGAAAAATCTTAATTATAAATTTAGATTTCTCGTAGATCTACTGCCAATCTGGCCGAGGACTTTTACAAAAGCAAAACACATACCACATTGTCATACCGGCAAAGCTTGCCAAACTTACGTACGTACAACATTTGTAAAAGCGGCAAGTTACCTTCCTCATTTCTCAGCGTAAAAGCCCGAACTGGAGCGGGAACAAATGAAACTTTTCGTTTGTACACTGAATTAATATTTTGCTTCAAGTTTCTCTTTGATACGACACGTCTTGTTAGTGGAACTTGAAACCATAGACTTACCTAAGAATACTCTGTACATCAGCTAGAGAAGATACAAAGAAAAACCGTTTTTGTAAGAGCGTAGAATAACGTCACCCCTCTTTTCTTCATCCACATTTTAATCTCTTCATATGTATGCTCGACATGCTAAATCATGGTCAATTTACATAGAGTATGTAGTACTATACTATATACAGAAGGTCCACTCCCGAACCTGTCAATTTCTTCCGTGGTGGTCGAAGTGGCAACAGCAGTTACTGTTTCACCTGCTTTAAGAGATAGTGAAGAATTCGATTTTTTTTTTTGGTGTGTGGTGTAGTTCCTTGTTCTGATTCGTCTGTGGATTGCTAAGGAGACAACTAAGGAAATAGGTTAAGATAATATTATAAGCCGTGATAGCCCAGCGGTTCGAACTGTGGCCTCTCAAGCAGAGGGTCGTGGGTTCAAACCCCGGGCACCTCTGAATTTTTCGGAATTTATGTGCGATATCAAATTTGATATTTATCACGAACCATTCGGTGAAGGAAAACATCGTGAGGAAACCTACACACAGCGACGAAGTAATTCAACGTTTTGTGTGAAGTTCCCAATTCGCACTGGGCCCGCGTGGGAACTATAATAACGTAATCTTGTTTAAATTTCATGCAAAAACATTGTAAAAAACAAAAAATAATCCCTTTCCTCCCGCACTAGCGAGCCTCGTGTCAAAATAATTCCGGAACAAATATTTTTACCTCCGTCCCGTGCATCCGACAAGCTGTTTCAGCATTTTTAACGGAAAATGTTTTTTTAATACAAATACTCTTTTCATGGCCAGTATTTTAGGCGTTTCGTTACAGGCGATTTGTTATTTATAGCTCTGTGTTATAAACAACTATTGTATTGTACAATAACATTGTAAGCTAGGCGCAATGTTTTATTTCTGATTGATCTGTTTTTATGTTTTTTATGCCCTGTGGTGCCGGGTTAGAATAGCACCTCCTCCTTTCTTCCCGTGGGTGTCGTAAGAGACGATTATGGGAAAGGGTTAGTGTATTGTGGGCGATCGGCTAGCAACCAGTCACTGCAATATCACTTTTAACCATCTGGTTACCCTGAAAATGCTAAACGTGGCACTGGATTTTTGAATTCATGTGAAGAAAAAAAGAATATGTATGTACGTAGCCAATTTTGGATCAATGAACCGTCGTTGTGAGGTACTTTTTTTAAATAACAACTAACTATAAAACTGAACAACCCAAGTAAACACAAGAAACACAAGTGAAAACGTTTAAGCGGCATTGCACCAGTAATTGCCGGTCGCTGGCTAACTTAAACCAATAAACGGACTAGAGATGGCAACCATGGATTATCCAACTAAAATGCTGTTGTTACTTACATCACGCCTATATTCCCAAGTCACCTCTTACGACATCCACGAAGGAAATGGAGAGGTGTCATTCTGAACCTATCACCACACGGAAGCTGCTGTTGTTAGATTGTAATAAAGTCAGCTTAATCGAATCTTCTCGTGCAAACATTCTCATCAACCGCTTACACCCAAATAAATCCCGTTGTCATTATACATGTATCTTCTATCTTCTTCATAATAACTAGTAGTTATTAGAGATAGATTAGTTGTTAGTAGAGATGTTAAGTTTTACATAATCAAGTTCGCCTTTATACTTACTTAGTACTGTTACTTGTTACTTTATGTTTAACTAGCTTTCCGCCCGCGACTTCGTTCGCGTAAATTTCGAATTTTGGGGTCGTAAGTTTCTGAGCCTATTCATTACAAACAAACAAAGTTTTCCTCTTCATAATATAAGTGCAGATGTAGATATCATATTTAACAGAATCCTTTTTTTTTCAAAATAAAATTTAGCCTATGTTACTCGTGGATAATGTGGCTTTCGAATGGTGCAAGTATTTTTGAAAACGGTCCAATAGTTTCTGAGCCTATTCTTTACAACCAAACAAACAAACAAAGTTATAGTCTTTATAATATTAGTGTAGATACAAAATGACATGATTTGATTTTCGGATTCTTGCATTCGGAGTTATTTTTAATCAGCATGTAAAATGGTGTCCCACCGCCTTGCAAAGGTCTGCCCTTCCTTTTACCAAGCGTATTGTACTCTTTATTTAAGTATTATGTCAACTTGATCTGTCCTTGTGTCAATAAACGTTTTTTCTTTCTTCTTCTTTCTTTCTTTCTACCACTCATCGCTTTCTCTACTCCATCCGTTCAGACTGAAAAGTGTTCAGGTCGTCCCACCTTCCCTTTTGGGTTCGCTTCTACTCCTTTTCCTAAAAAAACATGTTAGTTTACACAACCATACACATGACACCTCCAGTTGGTTAATGTTCCAAGCAATCCGGATAAAACTGGTTAGAAGCGGATTTTTGCAAGCGCGCTTAATTAGACACGCTTTTTGCAAACCATATACGTGTAGTTTTTAACATCTGCTTACAATGCTGGGGTGTTTTCGATAAGGAAGAGCTACTATAGCTATACTAGGTAGTACAGTCAGCGTCTGATACATGGTTACACTTTGGTACTTTGTCACTGTGATCGCAGTGACAATTTCATGCGAGAGTTCAAATATGAGGTTAATTAGAAAAGGTACTAAAGTGTATACATGTATCAGACGATGACTGTACTATAAACATAAAACGATCGCGAAACTCACCTATAGTGAAACAAAACGGGTACACGTCTTTAGATCAAGAGCTCGACATGTTTCTGGCAAATACATGCACACATACATACATATTCTCACGCCTGTATTCCCAAGAGGGGTAGGCAGAGCACATGAATTCAAAAATCCAGTGCCACGTTAAGCAATTTCAGGGTAACCAGATGGTTAAACGTGATATTGCAGTGACAGGTTGCTAGCCTATCGCCCACAATACACTAACCCTTTCCCAGAGTCAACTCTTACGACACCCACGGGAAGAAAGGGGGAGGTACTATTCTAACCCGGCACCACACGGTAATTCAGGCCAATAGGACTAAAAAAACTGATAGATTACTAAAAAATATTGTATCTACATATTTTTTCTTTTATTTGACAAGCAAGAAATTATGAGGATACCGTGCTCTGAAGTTTCGAGTGACGTCACGAGCCCACTCAGAAAGCTTGATGATCTGTACCTTTGTCGATGTTTATTTATTTGATAAACAAAAAAATGCGTGTCTTACTTTTTTCCGTTATCAAACTACTAATTAGAATGATATATTTCTAACCCTCTCATCATCCTTATTTGTGGCCAAGACGTGAAATATTTTACAGGAGATTTGAAACGCATATACCCGACAACGGTTAAAATATTCACGGTTTCACGGTCAATTTCCGGACACTCTGTATACACTACACAAATCCATCTACCACTACCTACACACTGCACTGACGCGTTTCGATACCTAGCATGTTTCATTAGAGCATTCTGCAACTTTGTGAAGTTAATCTGTGACTACACAAATTGTAATATGTTGAACCTTACATGAAAAAACGAGATTGATCGCAAAACAATACTTCACTTAATTTAATTCGTTTCGTACTTTATCAATCAGTTCACACCCTGTACAAGGGGCTTTTACACTCTACGACTTGACGATGTCGCCGCTGTATTATGTATGTGCTCATTGAAAACAGATATTGTAAATCCTGCTGACATGCCCTGAGGAATAGTATGAAGAAAAAAAAAACACTTTAGTGCATGATACGATTTTATGTACAATATGTACATACATACATACGTACCGTCACGCCTCTTTCCCACAGGGGTAGGCAGAGACCACTTTGTTCCACTTGCTACGATCCTGACATACCTCTTTTGCTTCATCCACGTTCATTAGATTTTATGTATTATGTATGTATTCTCAAAAACAGAATTTTATTGTCATTCTACAGCGGCTGCGCCCATGTCAGCGATGTGTAAGCCAGTTAGATTAGTTAGAATATACAATATCTCTCGTTACGTGTGTTCGTTACTTTATTGTGCCACTCTTTTAATAAAAAAACTTATCTAAAGTTTACCCTCCTCTTAACGCAGGGGGAACTTTTTAGCCCTTACCTTGCACATCGTATTCGTATTGCATCGTCACCGTCTCGTACAGTCAAAGCGAAACCTTTATAACAAATAGCCCAGCTCCAATGATGTATGCCCAGTTTATCTACATCAATCAAGCGTGGATTGCCTCGTGTAAAACTGTTAAGGCCCAACGTTTTTGCGATACACCTTGAGCTCGCAAAATTGGGACATTTATATTGTACTGTGAGACGTATCGACTTTTAGGGAGGTTTAAATGGGCTTATGTTTACATTGAATGCTGAAAAGGGAGTCATTTGAGCACGATGCGTGGGGAAAATCGATCTGTGACAAATGCGGAATGTACTGCAATGAACGTCTTTAAAAAATATGCTTTGTATTAGGTCGTTAAAACTAATATTAACTTTTTCTATTGTGACACGAAAATTATTCGTATATTGTACATATAACGTTTGTGAACCTAAAACTATTTCATTAGTTGACTTCTACGACATCCATGAAAGAAAAGGAGCGGTGATAATAATATTCTAAGTACAGGTACATTGGCATAGCTGATAATAAAATTCAAATTGCTAAAGCACTTTTGCTTTCAATTCAAGTGTCTTGCGTCCGAAGAAAAAAGAAAGTCACATTTTGAGCGAAAAATAGGGTTTTTTATTTTTACTTACTCTTTTTATAGATTCCAGGGCTTCTTATGGATATTCCTGTGAAAGAGCCTGTATTTGAACCCAATGGGGTGAGTACTACCCACCTATTTGAAATATCGAAGTTTGTAACAAAATTTTCGCCACAGATAGGTATTTCAACAACAGAACATTACACAAAACTTCGTGCCTCCCTGTTTTTACACCAAAATTTGAATCTTAATCCAATACGACCACCCAAACGACTTAACTTAGCCCACGAGCACAAAACTCGTCGCAGTGGTATTAAGCGAGCATTTGTCATCTTAATGGCTCCGGCATCCGTCAGAAAAGGAAGCTGAGATGTCTGGATATTCTTCTGTAGACGCTGAGAATTCCAGCGGTTTATGAAAATAGTTTATTTTTATTTTCCTAGTTGAAGGGGCTTGGCGCAGCTTTTTTATGCGGTGAGGCACACGGACTAGTGACGATCAAGCCAGAGGCGACAGCCGCCTATTACACACATAGATACAATCACATGTATATCCACAAATGGGGTAGGCAGAGTGATAATACGAAGTACGTTACATTGACAAAATTATGACTATTTCACGCTTTGCAGCAACTTCTATCATACTTTAAGGATTAAAACATTAATTATTCATGTTTTAAAATCAGTACACAAGTAAATAACCCGAAGAATAAAGATTAGAAGAATCGAATCATTTACTTCACTAGTTACCATTAACGCATTCGCTGCCACCATCACAGATATGCGTTTTTTTGACTTTCGCCCAAAGCTGCTGTCAAAGATCAGCAGTTCATGTAGTTACTTTTGAAAAAGTTGTAGAATTGTTCATTAATGCGCGCCTTAAGCAGATGGCAATTGCGCGTGGACTAAGAATTGTGAAGCAGGAAGATTGGATGGAAGATTGCTGAAGTAGGAAGTGTGTGAAGTCGAGCTAGCGTGCTCTCGAAGAACGTATATTGACCAGATCAGCTCTGATTAGAGGCCCAATCAGAAGAAGTCGAAAACGTTGTTATATGACGAGAGCAATGAATGTGGACGAAGCGAGAGAAGTATGTCAGAATAGAAGCGAATGGACCTCTGTTGTCTTTGCTTCTATGCGTGATTTATATTTGTTGAGTCATATTTCGACACTGGATAACAAATTGCCATTACAAGTTTGGATGACAAATAACATTCATTCACGACTGATATTGATATCAAAACAGGAGCCGGCAGAAACAAGTGTAACCGCTTAAAAAGTTTCCAATAACATAGCAAGGTATCAAACCCCGACAACTGAACACAAGTAACATCTACGTACGCACCCTGCATATTGTTTCACCCTCCCTTTGATACGAGTAAACCCCTTCCTATTGGGACGAGATTTCTTTTTGATTTATTACTGAGAATGTGTGCCCTTAGGGACCTTTCGGAGAGAAGCTGTTTATAATTTTGGGGTCACGTACCCAAGGCTTAAGTAGGTTAAAAGGACGGACCTATTTTAAGACCCGAAAGGCCTTTTTGTCAATGAGTTGAGGAATTACTTTCGGTATCGCCGGCGCATTTTGCAATTCATATTTTGCGTAATTTGTATTCGTGTTTGGTGTCGTTTTTGAAGTGGAATTCGTTTTACTCTGGTCAGGTGGTGAGATAACGTATACTGACCAATTTTATTTCGTTTCGTAGAAAAACAAAAATCCTAATACTTAAAATTTGAAAACTTCCGTTACGCATTTTTTTTAATGGGTACATAAAAGTGTTTTGTAACGGAAGCGTAAACTTTGATAAAAATATGGACAACTCAACTCAAGTCTTACATTGAGTTAAGCTCGACATGTTGCGAACGGAGCTGCGGAATGCAGTGCGTGTTTGGCAGCAGCCTGAGCGGCTGAGCGGTCCCCGAACTAGCCCGAAAAAGCTAACGAATTATGTCGAGCTGAACGACATAATACGTGAGTTGTTCGACTTTTTTTATTATAGATTCTTTAGCCGCTTTTTATCAGATCTACGACTGAAATGGACAGGTGTAGTTGTAAACCGTACGGGAAAATGTATAGCAGCAGGTGAAATACAGTACGTTTCCATTCCCGTTCCCCAACACTAACGGACATAGAATACAGCCTGGATTTTAGTAGTGCTCCCCGCAATGACACCGTAAAAGCTTTTCGGCCGAATTTTCCAATATTCGCTACGACATTTTAAGTAATGGTTGGATGAGTTTACTTCTATGCCGTAGACGAGTAAGTTTTTTTAGACAACGTAAAATGAGATTTTGATTCAAATAGACGAATTACTGTGTAGCATTCTGTGTGGTATAATTTTTCGATTAACGCCTCTCTATTTTTTCCGTGGATGTCGTAAGAAGTGACTATGAAAAAAGGATGAAAATAAATATGCTTCAAGCGACAGGATAACCTCCTATTACTATTATACCTCTTCCATCTGTTTTTTAAACCTAAAATTAGGCTAGAAGTATCTTCAAAACGTGAGGTAGTCATAGATTTGGCTCACGACCTGTGTCACGTTAGACAGGCGTGATTGTACCTATGTTGTTGTTCAGTGTGATATAGTTTTTAATTCAGCTGATAATCGAATTGGCCCATAGCACAACGTAAAATATGCATCATCGTTTCATCGTCCGACACAAATGACCGGTGAAACCGCTTCGTTCCTAACATGTTTCAAAAATAATTCCGCGACCCCCACGCCACCACAAAACACGTTGGCCAACAATGAAATGCCGCCAATAAAAAACCCAGGTGTAAATGTCAATCAGCGAGTAAGCCGCGTCAAAAATGCTTTGTGTTGAAAAAAGGTTCTTTTTTCAGCCCTTTTTTGCCTAAAATGAAAAGCCAATTCGTCAAAGTTGAAACGCGAGAGGGCTTTGTTGTCGGTGGCATGTAACATACCTGCCAGTCACATTTTACGTATTAATCATCAAACCATAATGGAACTACGAGCTTAGTTTTTATTCCGAGAAGTCTTTTCAGAGGTTACAATATCAAAAAAAAGGTTTATTTTCACTCGATGGTAAATTATAAATAGCGTACTCTGAGCCTGTAAACTTTTTACCTGAAAGAGGTTTTCCGCCAGAGCGGCGAAATGTTGCGACACGGCGATAAGATTGAAATTTTGTTATCCAATCAAACTACAATTTAACTTGTTCTCTTTATTTTTAGTTTGATTGAAAGTGGCTGGAAAATTAAAAGGCATTTACTTCGCACTCTTTACTTTTAATCAGACTGAATGTTGTAGGAAAATGAAAAGATATTGACTCAGCATTAGGTTGATAATTATATTTTTAGATTGATAAGAAATATAGTGACAACGTTTTGAATTAGGCATTAATATTAAATTACTAGTCTTTGGTACATTTAATCAAGAGTGCTCGAGTTAGAAACTTGACAAACACTCGATGGATCAAAACGTCCAACCAATTTACAATCATAACAATCGAAATTGATATGCCTACGTTTCACTTGTCGTATGTATCAGTTAAATATTGAATTTCAATCAACGTTGGTTATGTCGTTTTTAAACTGACGTTGCTTTGACATTTACTTTACTACAAAAAATAATTTAATGTAACTGTAATTAGATGTAGGTACCTATTCCAAATTGCATGCATATTTTAAGGTCATTTTTATTGCTTATAAAGTGTCCACTGCTGGACAAAAGCCTCCCCTTTTTCTTTCCATCCGTCTCTGTTTTTATTGCTTATAAAGTGTCCACTGCTGGGCAAAAGCCTCCCCTTTTTCTTTCCATCCGTCTCTGTTTTTAGATAAATTTCGGCAGTCTGGCCTGAAATACTCCAAATCGTTCCGCCATCTCATCTTTGGTCTACTTCTGCTTCGGTGCCCATGGCCTGGGACAGTTAGTAGGTATTTATCACGTTTTTTTTTCAACTATAATCAATGCTAAGCGGTGGTAGCCCAGTGGTTCGACCTGTGGCCTCTCAAGCAGAGGGTCGTGGGTTCAAACCCCAGGCTCGCACCTCTGAATTTTTCGGAATTTATGTGCGATATCGAATTTGATACTTATCACGAGCTATTCGGTGAAGGAAAACATCGTGAGGAAACCTACACACAGCGACGAAGTAATTCAACGTTGTGTGTGAAGTTCCCAATCCGCACTGGGCCCGCGTGGGAACTATAGCCCAAGCCCTCTCATACTGAGAGGAGGCCTGTGCCCTGCAGTGGGACGTATATAGGCTGATGACGATGATGATGAATCAATGCTAATCCCTCTATAATATCCTCAAAAAGTACTCCACCATTAAACTCTACATTACTCCGCGGAAAGTACCGGGCCCTGTCAAAAAGATCAACTTTTCGCCTCGCGCAAAATTTCAACAACTTTTAAAGTAGCTACAAGTTCGTTATCCCGCCAAATTAAATTCTTGGTAAGATAAATATGATAGATAACATTAAAATATTCATGCCGACTCGGGGGCCGGCATTTTTCCTACTTAATTTTCATACCCGAATTTGAGCAAGATAAGTTTTATAAAGTGCCAAATTTTTAAGTTAAATTTGTTCACCCCTTTCGCTCCAAAGGGCAAGGGTAGGTAATTTTCTTGTGAATGAGTTAAGAAAATTAAATTTTGCATTACATTTTTTGCCTTGCTTACTGTGCGGCTTTCTTTACATTAGAAAATGGTTGATAGAATTTATTAAGGAGCGAATAATAATAAAATATTAGGTTCATACTTTAAGTTTTAACAAGACTGTTTGAAAAAGTAATAAATAAATAAATGGTCCGACTGAAAAAACCGACACAAAGAAACTCTGTTTGCTAAACAAACTCTCCAACTTCTTTCTTTACTCATTAAATCTGTTAGAACATTATTTAAAATAATATCGTTGTTTTGCATTAAAAGAAAAACTAAGTTCTCTGTTGTCATTGGCTGCGATTTTGTCTACGCATAATACCCTAACTTAATACAACAATATATTTTTCCAGGACAAAAAGTAGCCTAAGTATTAATCTAGACAGTCTTTTCTGCATAATAAATTACAAAATTGATCCATATACCAACCGTTTATGCGTGGAAAAGTACCAAACATACACACACAAACTCGTCTTTATTCTATTAAAGTGATGGGCCTCTTTATTATTATGACTGTGATTTTAACTTCACACAGCCTTTGTTCCACGTGTGTTTAAAGTGTTAAGTTCCAAATGGCTGCATTATGCAGCGAAACGCAAATTCCAGTTGAATTTATACGTTTTTGTGTTGCGGTATGTCATTATGCGTCAAGGGCCGTATTCCGGCGGACAAAGAGTGGGACTCTGATTTACATTTGAATGAATGCGGGTTTAATGCGTTATAATATTATTTCAAGTAATACTTGGGCGGTAAGTTGAGGGGCTAGACTGGGTGAGTGAGACTCGTCGACAGGGTTTTGTTTTGGAGGCACACTTGAATTTATTCCTGAAACTACGAAAACGTAAAGATCATGCCTGTATTCCCGAATGAGGTAGACGTAGACATACAATATACTTAAACTTATAATATTAGGTACGACATTGACGAAAAAGCTATGGAAAATCCAAAACCGACTTAATTTCTAAAAAAGCGAAGCTACTGCAAACTTTGTATATTTTGATATTTCCAATAGCTAGAATATATTTAATTAAAAATAGCAAAAAAAACAGTTCAAATGTGTTTTCGGCCAAGGCTGTATGTACAAAATAAGCTATAAAACATCTTTTATTCAAAATGTGGTTACTCAATTTCATTTAACTAAGTACAGGGCAATAAAAGCACTTATAAAAATGAAACCAAATTACTTATAAAAGCACTCAGCCTAGAGTGAGTAGAGTTAAATCGAGTAAATAAGTCATTACTTAGTTACAAATTACATTGAACATAGTAACTTTCTTCTCTAATGGTATCGACGTATGTGTAAAATGAATTAGAATTTTGTTGGTAAGTTTACATCATTACTTTTAACCTGCTAACCTAAAATCTACATACAAACATACATACATACAATCACGCCTGTATTCCCAAACCGGGTAGGCAGAGCACTCGAAACGCTACATAGACAAAAAGATGACTATTTCACATTTTGTGGCCACTTCTATCATAATAATTTTTAGGTTTTGTGGTGGCAGGTACAATAGTGACAGTTTGCTAGCCTGTTGCCTAAAGTATACCTTAACCTATGTACTTAGTCGCCTCTTACGACGTCCACGAAAGAAATGGAGAGGTGTTATTCTAAACCTAAAATCTAAAAAAGGAAAGTCGTGAAATAGTCATGGTTCTGTCTATGCAGCGTTTTGTGTGCTTTGCCTATTCCGTTAAGGAATCTAGGCATGATGTGTTTATGTATGTGTTTTACTATACTTTTTCCTAGAGATTACTCCGTTATCGAGTAAAGTTTTTCTCTACATTCTATTGTTTTAATAGGCAGTATTTTTGCGAGTAACAAAATAGCAGTTTATGTGGATTGGCCGACGTCCAAACTCCAAGTCTTGTATCAGGCCGCCAGGACTGTCTAATGCATAGTTTAAGTTATAGGAAGAGGCGGGGATATTTTTAACAGCGTTTATTTAACTTCACTTTTCATCGCTGTTCCTACAAAAGTAGCTATGTGCATTTTTTAGATTTTTGGTTTTTTATGCCATTTTGAACCTTAGGTCCATATACGTATGCTCTAAAAACGGCGTGGAGCTATCTTTATTATTTCTGCATGTGAAAAAATAACCATGTGAGGTTTGTATGGCAAAATGTTCCCTTAAAAATAACTAAGTGTCACTAATCATATAGCAGGATTACCAGAACCGTTTCATATTCATAACACGCGAAAATTTGGTCCGATATGTGTCTTTCGGAGCACACACATAGCGAATTAATTCGATCGTGTCGTTCGCGTTCGACATGTGTTTTTCGGCACATAGCGATATTTTAGTACAAGAGGGCTTAAATATTTATCGCTATGTAACAAATTTCTTATTTTCTGTGCGTATAAAATTCAGTTTTCACTATATCTTTTTAAAACTATTATCATTTCATGTACAAAATCACAAAGCAATAGCACAAAAAAAAATAACTTTCCATATATGGTTAGTGAGAAAATCAGTTTTTTGTGTCTCCTGAAAAGTCGGTTAAAAACACATAGCGACTTCTGCAGGAACAGCGACGTTTTGTATGTTTGTATGTTTACAAATATCGCAAGGAAGATTTGAACCACTTCCAATGAACCGATTGAGCTAGAACTTGGTATACCTTCGTAACTGGGATGACAATACAATATTCCGGTAATGGACTTCTGGTGGCCTAGCCGGGACTGTCTCCGATGGAGGGAACTCTTCAACGGTTGGTTTGATTTACTTAAAATCTGTTGCAAATAATCTAGGGTGGATAACAATGAAGTATAGTTTGTAAAAAGTACAGTCGGCAAAAAAGCTTGAATCGAATTTTTTTTTTGTTGGTAAGCTTATTCAACATTGAATAATGATAGCCTTCAAAAAGTGCACATTATCTGTTCAGAAAAACAGACAACGGACGATCAAATCCCCTCAATGTTTATACCAGGAAAGATGAAGCAAACCGACATTGCGATGCTACGCGGTCGACTAAGAGTAAGAGTATAAAAGAGTGGGCAATGTTTTCAGATTTTCGTATTTCTTTTTTTACACGAAAATTCCAGGAAAAAACTTCACGGGGGCTTTCAGACGCGTTTACCCGACCACTAGTTAAAATATTTTCGCTCAATTTTCGGCCATCCTGTATATGAATGAAAATATTTTCCGTGGCAGGCCGACTGCAGTAATTTTATTAAAAAACAATTTCCTCTATTTAAACTTGAAACTTTACACATTACAATGATGACGTGGGGATTGCTTACTCAAGGTATGTAAATAATCATTGCATGCAGAATATGTGGACGTCTATGTGGCCAGTTTAACGTTGCAAAAAGGGTGACCATGAAACTGTAAATTTGAAATTATCTGATTTACAAACAATGCTTACATTTTTGGCTGTCATTACTTTCACACGATTGTACTAAAGTTAAAAAGTAAGGAACACAATATAAATATGTATGTATGACGAGAGTGATGAATGTGAGTGAAGCGAAAAATGTATGTCAGAATACATGCGAATGGCGCTCTGTTGTCTCTGCCTACCCCGCAGGGAAAAAGGCGTGACGGTTATGTATGTATGTATGAACACAATATTTCTATAGGTATTCACGACTCAGGTTTCATCCTGTATGTTTGAATCTGAAATCGATAAGATGCCAACCGCAATTGCTGTCACATGAGGCACTATACCTTAGGCAAGGGTCAACATCGTTGTTAACGATTATTTTATTTTAGTCTCGCAACAAACCGCAACCTTTACCATACAATAGTTCATTCATACATTCCTCAACCTTTATTCCGTTTATTCAATCCCATTTCCTACTCTCTTCCAAACTAGTCTTCTTGGCGAGCACATGCTCTTTAACCAAATTACTTATGTAAAATCCATAGTTTTCCCCGTTTCTTTGCTCTGTTTCTGATTTTCAATCATATTGAGACAAACTGACGGACAAGGTGTCAAACATATATCTCTGGAAGAAGCATTACTAGCGTGGCGCTCAACGTGGGTTCCATGACAAGTTACTTTACACCCCTGACACTGGACTAAAGGTATCCTCAATCTTTATTTCTTTCGTACCTACTGTAATTTCTTTATTGCCTGACAATCGTATCAACAATTTATCTGATCTGTCCGTGCCTTCTCTGTAGAATAATAAAAACCGCTATAATCTCGTCGCCCGCGCCGCCGACAAAACTAACGCAGCCCTAATTTGAGAGCTCGCGAGAATGTGTGGAATATATTTTTTCGCAGCTTTGATTCACTGCCGAAAGGGTTTGTTTATTGAATTGCTTTGCGAATTTCAATGTTTATTCAGCGGTTTTTATGGAGCTAACGATATATTGCCTAACCCTTGCCGTTGTATTATAGCTTATTGCTTAACTTTGGACCTAAACCAATCTGTGCTGCCTGTAGTTAGTTAGTCTAAAACATAATTGGATAGACACTTACTTGGGGTATAAATCGTAAGTAGACGACATACAACAACATCAATGACGTGTCGTCGCGTTATGTCAACACGACCTGTCATGGCGCTATGTTGTTGAGTAAGAGGTATTATTATAGATGCCAATTTAGGAAAATGACGGATAAAGTCGGGACATTTTGCCATTATTACGTGTTTATTTTTTTTTAAAGAAAAAAATGAAGGGTTGCGAGGGGAAAGTTCCAATAGAGATCTCTCTCCAGGCAGAGCAGATGTTATGCCTGGGGACCGAAGTCCACAGAGATAAGGTTGGAAGTTTTATTTATGTAACCGATCTTCGAAACGTCATTGCCGCGATGCAGAATTATTTGGTTCGGGTATTTGACGATAGATGGCGCTAGTGCGTTACAATAGGCTAGTTGACAAAAAGTCCGTCAGATAGTTTCCCAAAAAATATTGTACACATATTTTTATTTTATTTGACAAACGAAAAATTACGATAATACGGCGCTTAAAAGTTTCGCGTGACGTCACGACTCGGTACAATTTTTACCGAGTCTTCACGTCACAATCCCCCACTCCGTAAGTTTGATGATTTATAACTTTGTCGATGTTAACTCATTTATTTTGATAAGAGAAAAATATATGTATCATATTTTTCCATAATTTAACGAACGGACTTACCAGAATTTCATTTTTGTAACCCAGGACACAAGCCTATGCCATAAACAGTTATTACTCGTATGTTGTGTAAATTACCGTATCAAACTAAGTTTTCTATATCTTTAAGAACTTTCCTTACGTAAAAAAGCAACCTGCTTGAAGTGTCTAAGCTACTTACACAGTTCAAAAACCATTTTCCCGGTCCTAAGCATTAAATACTATTAATAACTTGTTCACGTGGCCTATAATAATAACAATGGAATAACGATAGCAGGGGAAAAAAGGTATTTCATAGTGTTTATGGTTACTGCAACAGAATGGCATGGGGGCACGTCAAACGAGCATTATAGAGTATGGTGGTGTTATAAGGCATACCATAAATAGGCTGTATAGATTTATACCATGGTTTTTAGGGTCTTGTTTTCGGTAGATTAAAAAAAAACATAAATTCCCGGGAATTTTGAAATGGAGTTCGAAACGCATCAGCGTGTTGTGTGATAGAGGTGTTAACACGTCTCCAGTTCTTCCGTTGATGTTGTAAGAGGTGACCGATGAAACAGGTTTCAGGCGACAGGATTGAATCTAAAAATATTCTAAGAGGGGGTAAGAAGTTATAAGAAATAATCACGATTTTGATTATGTAACGATTTGTCTATAAAAATTGAATGAAGATTAAAAAATGAGGATCTTCTGAACAATTAATACTACATTCGAACATTTCACAGATTGTCTTGTGTACAGAGCGTCTAGTGTGTTCATTTCGATGGTGCAGTCGTTAACGAATTCGTTTGCGAGTTATCGCAAAATTATATGGAAACCGAGACAGCGCCGCCAGCGGAACGTTTGCACAACTGCCGCGGTTGACAAGTCTCCATACATTCCGCGACAACTCGTAAACGAATTCGTTAACGACTGCACCATCGAATTGAATACACTAGACGTATGTACAGCTTTCACTAAATATACTAAAAGCAAACTAATACTATTAAATGTTCAAGAGTATCGTCAAACAAAACGCGTTTCTTTGTACAGAACCCTATCTCTACACGTTCAACTCGCAACTAACCGGCTTTTCATTATATTCTTGTTTAATATTACAGTTATTATTGTAAATTTAAACCAGAGGTTAAGTTTCGCTCCCGGGGCGGCGAGGCAGTGTAATCAATTTCATTTAATTTCATAATACCCTCAATTAAACTGGTTCGTGCACTTCGTATGCAGAAATGAAGTGTACTTTTTACTAGCCAGTAAAAAACTGTTGTTTCAGATGAAAAAAGACTTAGTGGTTATTTTACAAAGTAGAGATTTTTTTTACGCCGTGGGGGTTTAGAAGCACCCCGTCATTTTTTTTATGGATGTTGTGAGTGGCGACTAAGGAAATAGGTTAAAATAGGTATTTAAGGCGACATGCTAGTACATAGGTACACACGGGGTTGGCAGAGCACACAAAACGCTACATAGACAAAACGATGACTATTAAGCTTCTAGCATAATGTTTTTTTAGGTTTTGAGGTGGCAGGTACAATAGTGACAGGTTGCTAGCCTGTCGCCTAAATTTTACCTTAACCTATGTCCTTAGTCGCCTCTTACGACATCCATGGAAGAAATGGCGAGGTGTTATTCTAAACCCGACACCACACGGGCTAGTAACTTGTCATTATTATATCTGCCAACTTAACATCTAAATATATGCAAGAAGTGGCTACGAAACGTAAAATATACGTGAAATAAAACAGTTTTGTCTATGTACGCCACAGAATAGGTAAGAATAGTAAACACAGGGTGTCCACTCCTATTGCTCTCTTTTTATTGTTACCTCCTTAGACCATTCAGAAGATCTCGCCGGGACCGCGTTCCTAAGCTTTAGACTTATTAAGAAAATGAAATAAAAGTCAGTGAAAAGTCAGTGTATTCGTGATATTTTTCTATCAAGCAAATCGTTTGATTTCATGTTTCTGACAAGGAATATCTGCTTAATTCAATTTGGCTTTATATTCGTTCATAAACTGATGAACATTCAGTTTCCTCGACCGTGTATGATCTAATCAAGTTTCCTGGCGTCGACGTCACAAAGGAAATCAGAACTAAGTTTATTATGACATCGTTTTGCGGTGGGGTTCAAATAATTTGGTTTGATAGCACTCGACAACAGTAATTATTGTGTTATTGCCTTTTATTTCAATTTAGCAAAACCAAGATCATGACTATATGACTTCGCAGCCACTTCTAGCGTGATTTTATGTTCGAAAACAGATGGAAGAGGTAGTATAATAATGACACGTTGTCGCTTAAAGAATACCTAAACGTATTTCCTTAGTCGCCTCTTAC
Source organism: Adoxophyes honmai (assembly GCA_005406045.1). Lineage (NCBI taxonomy): Eukaryota > Metazoa > Arthropoda > Insecta > Lepidoptera > Tortricidae > Adoxophyes > Adoxophyes honmai. Next base: position 154,914 of record BHDV01016899.1, on the reverse strand, counting down.
GACATCCCTAAAAGACTTGACAGGTGTTATTCTAAACCCGATAACACACTGATCTATTCATTCATTTATTTATTTACTAGCTTTCCGCCCGCGGCTTCGCCCGCGTGGAACGTACTCTATTAAATTGCGGTATAAAGCATAACTATAAGAAAACTTCTCGTTTCAAACGACACACAGTGCCATCGATCTATCATCTATCGATCGGTCATCGATTGATATCGATCTATCATCGATCGATATCGATCTATCAAGCAAACTATATTTTTGTTTTCCTTCGGGAACATCAATTTTTCCGAGATAAAAAGTAGCCTATTATTTAATCCGAACTTCTATCTTTACGTCTGCAAAATTTCAAAGCAATCAGTTCAGTAGTTACGGCGTGAAAGCGGAACAAACAATCAAACAAACAAACAAACTCACTTTCTGACTTATAATATTAGTAAGAATAGTAAGGATAAGGATTTATTATAAAATATTTCCAAGATATAAATAAAATCGTAAACAGGAAATTGTTGCGACCCCTCGGCCTTCGATCTTCGAAAATTTTCGATAAAACAAATAAAACTTAAATCGAGTACAACGATTGGAATCTTAATCCGAACCCATCGGAACGAAAGATTTACACTCGAAGTTGGGCAGTTCCCAGAAATTACACTGATACTGGAATTACTTGCTAACTCGAGATACAAATTTCTGTGAGTTTAGGTTACATTTACACTGGATAACATCTGATATGCAAGTTCCTAAAAATATGCTAGAAGTGACCATGTTACGTGACGTATGGTTTTGTCTGTGTAGCGTTTTGTGTGATCTTGTTGCTCCATTTGGTAATACAGGCGTGATGTATGTATGTATGTATGTATGTATGTATGTCCGACATGCAAGTTTGCGAGGACTATATTAGACTGCCCTATGGTCTATTTAAAGGACAACGCACTTACTCATAATGATGTCTGGATTCCCAAACGGGGTAGGCAGAGCATACGAAATACTACATAGAAATAATCATGACAATAGTGATAAAATGATAGCCTGTCGCCTAAAGCAAAACTGCACCTATTTATCCTTAGTCGCCGCTTACGACAACCACAGAAGGAATGGAGAGGTGTTTTTTAATAACCCGACACCACACGGTTTTAAAATATAATGGCCAAAAATGTAATAATAAAGGAGACTTAGGTAATTAATTATTTCAACTAATTTTATTGTCACATTGTCCACGGACGGACAAGCGATATGTCGCTGGATAGCTTTCCAAGTTCTAAAACTTTTACTATTGCAAGTAATCCCAAAAAAAAGTATCGACATTTTTTTTCTCGCAGCTTCACGTCTCTATATCTATAATTTCGTAACGTAACCCATTATCGGGACCAACGCACCATAGCCTCTGCAGATAATCGTGAATTGTCGAGCAAATCTCGTATAAAGACGTGAGTATATCCTTTCTATTTCACTATTAAGAGCGTGCACACAAAATTCGGTGATTTTGATGTTTTTCAAATGCTTTAGAAAGCTATAAATCCTTAAGTTTTTAAAGAAAAACTACTGTAACATATAAATAAACTCTTTTTCTAGGGATTAACGGAAAGAAATATTTTATTAGCTACACAGATTTCTTTTACTTAGCCAATTTGTTGAAGGGTTTTCACAAAAATACGCTTCAGAGCTGTCTTTCACTTGAAAATTTTCCATTAAAATTCACCATAAACGATATAAACTTGTTATTATCTGATAGACAATATAGTCTACTGGGGATTAACGGAGAGACATGCATCAAATTATTGGTTTTTATTATTCAAATATCATTTTACATAATTTCAAAGTTGAACTATTACTTTATTTTTTTTCTCATTGATTTTAATGTAATTACAAATGCAACAATTTTATTGTAAATTTACAGAATATGTTTAGTCTAACCATATTTTTTTCATGGCTAAATATGAGTTAATTTATTTTTCACGATTTTTTAAACATTGGTCCAAAACCACTAAGGTCAGGTGGGGGAAGAGAAACGCAGGGATAAGAGGGCTCTACAGACCATAATCACTCATAACTCGACGAGTTATGGTCTGTGGTGCCTCTTACCCCTGCTCTGCCCCTGAATTTCTCTTCCCCGCCTGATATTATAATTACGTTCGTAAAAAATGTGTGCGCCCTCTTAAGTGAGTCTCACGTTAGTTTTATGTGCAAAAAACTGGCTAAACCTGTCGCCTGTATTTGATAAGTTTCCCAAAAGTACCCGTCGTATGTGTATGATAAGGATCAGTATCATACGACGTTTTCGAATTTTTGCGAGTTAGGATCCTTATCAAACCAGACGACAGGTTAACTGAGTAGTTTTACTATCTGTGTAAGATAATGCCATAAATAAAATTGCAAAGAGCTAAATTGCCAAACGAAAAAAGGTACCTATATTTTTATATTAAGTTTCTTAAATTAAATTAAAGGTTTTACTAGTGTTTTCAATTCCTTGATTTCATTTTTCAGTGAAACACTCATGCAATATCTAATGAAATTGCAATTGGAAAAGTTAATAGTTATTTCTTAGGTTTAATTTAAATAGCGATTCAAGAAACGTTTCTGCGAACCTTGCTTTGCATTTAATTAAATCTTATCGAGAAAATACCAGAGCAAATATAGCCTTAGGTCTCAGTATTTTATGTGCTCTATTTCACATTTCACAGTCAAATAATATCAGTAATAATGAACTTGTGAGTGTGAGTCTGTTTGTTATGTTTTCACACTTAATAACCTGAATTAACACAAAGGATTCTTTTAAGAGAGGCTTTTTTCAAGAGGTATAAGACCCCTGCCTTATACTTATTTTGTTAGGTAACACAATACATGGTATACTTCATTGTCATCCGTCCTAGATACACGTACCAAAGTTCAAACTAATCAGACCAACCGTTGAAGAGTTCCAACCTGTGAAGACGGTCCTGCCTGGGCAATCAGAACTGCATAAAAAACCAGTGCTTAAAAAAATTGCTGCATCAGCGAGATTTCATAACAAACAAATGAACCTCGGGAGAGAACTACAAAAAAGCTTGAGGAATTAAATATACATACATACATACATATTCTCACGCCTGTATTCCCAGGAGAGGTAGGCAGAGCACATGAATTCAAAAATCCAGTGCCTCGTTTAGCAAATTCAGGGTAACCAGATGGTCAAACGTGATATTGCAGTGACAGGTTGCTAGCCCATCGCCCACAATACACCAACCCTTTCCCAGAGTCGACTCTTACGACACCCACGGGAAGAAAGGGGGAGGTGCTATTCTAACCCGGCACCACACGGGTAAAATATAATGTGTCTGTTATACATACACGTACCTACATACATACAATCACGCCCGTGGTGTAGACAGAGCACACAAAATGTGACAGACAAAACAAAGACTTCTTCAGCCTCTTCTAACAATTTAAAGTTTAAATCAGACGGATGAGGTATAATAGTGACAGCTTGACCTATTTCGTAGTTACAAAAGTTGGGTGATTCATAAAATTAAGCTAAGATCACACTAAGTTACCCTCAGTATCAGCACAACAATTCCGCCTTATCCTGATCGAGGCATCCGTCGGTACACCGCCTAACTCTGAAACAATTACGTTGAGTAACCCTAGCGGGCATAAAGCAATGTGCCAAAGTTTTTCAATAAGCGGCCAAAAGGTAAATAGTTCGGAGACGTTGGCATTCAAACAAGTTCCATTATACCTGCCGGTGCACTTGCCCAGGCTTACAGTAGATAGATCTTAAACCTCTTTTTTTTTTGCATACATATACAATCACGTCTGTATTCCCAAACGGGGTAGGCAGAACAAACAAAACGCTACGTAGACAAAACAATAACCATTTCACGTTTTGTAGCCACTTCTAGCATAATATTTTTTAGGTTTTGAGGTGGGAGGTACAAATAGTGACAGGTTGCTAGCCTGTCGCCTAAAATATACCTTAACCTATGTCCTTAGTCGCCTCTTACGACATCCACGGAAGAAATGGAGAGGTGTTATTCTAAACCTGACACCACACGGTAAACACGGCTCTTTTTTTGTTATTTTAATATTTTTCCTAGAATACCGTAAGGAGATACTATAGGTTAAGGTGACAGGTCAGCAACTTGTCATTGTTTTACCTGCCAACTGAAAATCTAAAAAACGTAAACGTGGATCCGTCATGGTGTCGTTTTATGTAACGTTTTGTGTGTTCTGACTACCCTATTTGTGCACGTTTGACTGCAGCCGTGGATCCAAGTGGGGTTGAACGTACATACATATCACACCAGACCTGTATTCTCAAATTAGACGAAACTCTACAAAGGCAAAAATGGTTTTGCTTGGTTTTGCATGGGTTTGTTTCACGTTTCGTGCCAATTCTAGCATATATTTTGGGTTTTAAGTTGTCAGGCATACCTGACAGGGTTAGTAGCCTGTCATTTTAAGTAAACCTTCAAATATTTCTTTAGTCGCCTTTTCTTTTCTTACAGCAAGAAATGGGTAGGCAAAGACAACAACATAGAGCCATACACTACTCTTCGGACTTACTCATGCCTCCGTCGAGCAAGGTTCAAGGATTAAGAAGGTATCTTACACTAAAGGAGAAATACCTGAGTAAATACACAATAGCTCATTATACCTTAAACCATCCACTGTGCCTTTCTCTTCTGTCCCAGGGGAGAAGGGGGCATGTAATTATTTCTGTAAATGTGAAAACTTGGGAAGGGGAAGAGTTGCCAGATTAGCAGCGAGTTCAAACTAATTGCCGATGCTCCCCGCTCTCCTCAATTATTCAAGATAAGCTTTTAAATGATTAAAAAATTACAACGAATAACTTTTGAATGCGATTACTTCGCTAATGTTATTTACGTCGTTAGAAGGAATTATTAATTATTAATATACTTCCTGTGAATTGCTTCTGGGGATTTTTACCTTTATTTTACAGATGTTTTTGGGGTTAAAGTGCACCAAATGCGAGTCGGACTCGCCTATCAAGGGTTCCTTGACAGAAAGTAACATAAAAAGTTGTTTAAAATTTTGATTAAGTCGATTTAATCTCGATATTATTTTCTTGGAACCAATTTTCGGAGAAAGTTGGCATGGTAATGTTATATCACATTTTTTTTTACTTTTAGCATTACGTTATTGTAAAAGTTTTAAGGGGGAGGAGACATTTGAAGTGTTTCTCGCGCAAACTATTCAGTTTTGAAAAAAAAGTTTCGAAAACGTGCCCTAAACGCAATTTGATGAAAATATTTTTTTCTTTTATTTTGACTTGTAATTATGGGGAACACCCATTTTTTTTCTATTTTTGCTTGAAAGTCATAATGCAGTTCACAGAATACAATGTACTCACCAAGTTTCAGTAGTATAGTACATTAATTACAGTTTCGGAAAAGAGGACACGAAGAATCCATAAGGGTCCCGATTTTCCCATTTGACAACGTGACCCTAAAAACCTGTCCAATACCACCATAACACTTGGTTAGACATTGCACTAATGTGATTGGTTGACTCAGCTTCTTTCCTCTAGGTGCACCATATCTCACTCGCTCTAGTGGCAGTGAAGTTTACGGTTACAGTGCGCCGTTCCGACCAGCTGACGGTAAGAGCATTGTAAACAACATTGTTGGAAAAATTTGACGTTTCGCTAAGAATCTGCAGCGAGCTAATTGTGATTGAGATTTTGTTAAATAAATGACGGTTGGTTTTGCTGGTATTATGGCTAAATGTTTGATTCTTTAGCGTTGTACACTATGTAAGGTTGAAAATTAACTGTAAACATTACAGTGTTACGGAATAAAGGAAAGAAAAAAAATACAGGTCCAAAAAAAATAGGTCACTAGTAAAAAGTACAAAAGACTCTTCTTCTCTTCACTTCACATCTCAAAATATGAAGACCTTATTTAGGATGTCAACCATTAAGAATGGAAATTAGAATAAAGTATCTTATTTACTTAAATTGAGCATGGCCAGTAGCATTCAGGTGAAGGAATTATTAGTACCTAATCGTTTTAAGTAGGTAGTTTTAAAGCATCTTTATAATTGTCTTCTTCAGCCTCTCTTAACCTAAAATTTCAGCTATAGCTAAATCTAAAAGTAAACGCCAACTTCACAATTCCACCATTCGTTCTGTGTCGCGGATTAACATCAAAATAATCGAGAAAAGCACCCTACAAACGATACGCAGAAACTTCCAGATAAATCGCCCTTTTACAGCGAAATTCGAGTAACAAAATACCTCATATACTCCCACGAACGTTTGCTCGCACGCTCTAGTAAAATTCCGACGTAAAAGACAAAATTCAAGTGATTTATGCCAAACGTTGTGAACACTCGAAAGTACGCCGTTTAAAGTTTTACGCGTTAGACGTTACGAATATTTATATCACATGCGGCTCCAAAACGGCTACCAGAAAGTTCACACGGTATCGCTGTCTCTTTCCGACCAGTGTGGTAAAAAAGGGACATTGTTAGAGTGAGTGGTAAAACGACATCAGGAGGTCGTCCAGCCAGCACTGTTTTGCCAAAAATTTTAAAGAAAAAAGCAACGCTCCGGTGGCTTGCTATATCTCCCGCGGTGAAGTGGTTTGGAAACTGGAAGTTGGACGTTTTCGTTTCTTAATCGGATTGGTAAGTTAGTACCTGAGTTCAGTGTCTTAAACGGGAGTGTTCGATGCAGTTTTGGCTGCGATCGAGCCAAGTTTTTGAGCTTTATTAAATTAAAGTGTCTCGTAGTTGTTTGAGTTATAAGTTGGTGACAGACTTATGTATAGCCTTGCAAGAAAAGTGATGTATTGTATGTTGTAAGGTGAAAATAGCAGATAATCGTGTGAATTGTTTCTTGTGATAAAAGGCACTTTGGTAAAATAAACGTAAAATAATGGGTAGGCCCACAAGGTCTTAAGAAAAGTCCTCAATATAGGTCCTAATTATGTTCTTTAAGGGCGCCCTCGACCGACTTGCTTTGACACACTACACGCTGCCTGCTTAAGAGGAAATATGCCGGTCGAGGGAATTGAAAAATAGGTATTTGCTAAATCTATTGCTGTCGCGCCGTGACCTGCCCAGACCACGTCGAGTGCGATAAGAACAACTACAGCTCGGCTCGAAAATACCTATGAAAATTATTCAAAAACAACGTTTCGTAGTCCCCTGATTTCTTCTCCAAAACTTAACCGATTAAATATGTTTTTTCATTAAATGTTTAAAACATGCCATAACTGTGTTTCTATGTTCTTATATTTTGATATAATTGTGTTAAAATTGGTTTCTAGAGGTTTGAACACGACGGAAAAAACTTACCAATTTTTCATGTTTTTGAAGGTTAATAATATCTCCTTTAATAATTCAATAAAGAAAAAAAGGAAAACATAGGAACATGCTAATATATCATTAGATTGTTGATGTAAAAAATCATTGTTCTACGGGTAATATCCAGCGAGGAATCAGGGGACTACGTTTCCATACAAAATATGACCGCTCCATTTCCTCTTAAGTTTGTTCTGTGATTGAAATTGTATTGTATTTTTTGTGCTCAATAAAGATATTGTACTTTCTACTATTCTACAAAGGTAAAATTAAGTTTGATAATAAATACAACCTCCAATCAGAAATTTATTTCCAATTCACTGTCCCGCGATTTGTGCAATCATGGAAATCACCTCATGTTTAGATTAGGCGGAAATTTAGTATACATAAATTATTGTGAATGACGTGGAATATTCAGCGAAATATGGCAATCTGTTCATCATGGAAATGTATTTACATAGGAAATAGTCAATAGTTCCATGATTTAGGTTCCCTACCTGTAAAGGAAAAAGGAACCTTCATAAAATATGATCAAAAAAATACCTACGTCAAAATCCAATTTTGTAACACCGAGCCGGTACATTATTTATTATAAACTATTGTCATGAATCTTGAGATTTTATTTACTTGTATATGCTAATTTCAAGAAAACAAATTTAATGTATTTAGTATTGTCTGCCAGTATGTACCTTGAAATACACCTTGAGGTTTTATTAATACTTTGTAGAAAAGTAAACGCAACGTTATAGGTACTTACATTTAATTTTTTTGGGTATAAGTAAATACATGCCGTTTGATAACAAGACCACTATTTTACCTACACAGTTTTATGTCTAATTCCCATGAAAAATTAGATGCAAAATTTCGAATAATGGAAATCAAACTCAAAAAACCCCCCAAACTTTCCAAAGTGGAACAATTCTGAAGCCTATTTCGGTAAATTGGAGTCTATGAGTACATCACTTATTCTTCCCATCTCTGAAATTAAATTAAGCTTGATTAATTCCTCTCAGTTCCAAAGTTCTTAAAACGCGAGCAGTAGGAATATCTATTATGCCAAACTGCTGCAGATCAAACTTTGAAAGCGCAATTCTTAAAAACTTCCACAAATAAAATCAGTTACTGCGTTCGCCCACTATTCGTTTACATAAAACTCCGTCCGGGAAAAAATGTAAATAAAAGTTTCCATTTTAAATTTACACATTTTTCCTCTTCTTTAGCTTAGCATTTTTCTCGGTGCCTTTCTGTGAATTTTAAATAATTATTTTGTGTTAGCAGGGAAGTGTGTAAACATTGTAAAATTGTGAACACAAAAAGTAACAGTAAACTGGCTGGCAAGAAATTGTGGAAAGTATTAGAAAAGGTTCGAGGTTTTAGCATTTTGTTACATACAGACACTTACTGAGTATGTACTGTGTGTGTATTTCTAAACGGGAGAAGTACATACATATACATATTCTCACGCGTGTATTCCCAAGTGGGGTAGGCAGAGCACATGAATTCAAAATGCAGTGCCACTTTTAGGAATTTCAGTGTAACGAGATGGTTAAAAGTGATATTGCAGTGACAGGTTGCTAGCCCATCGCCCGCAATACACTAACCCTTTCCCAGAGTCGACTCTTACGACACCCACGGGAAGAAAGGGGGCGGTGCTATTCTAACCCGGCACCACACGGAAGAAGTAAACCGTATAAAATGATAAATAGGCAAACCCACGATTATTTTCATGTACCTCGCATCTTTTCGGATAATTCTAGGTTTAAGCAAGATGAAAGAGGTATAACCATCTGGTTACCCTGAAATTGCTAAACGTGGCACTGGATTTTGAATACATGTGCTCTGCCTATCCATCTTGCGAATATAGGCGTGAGAATATGTACGTATGTATGAAAGAGGTGAGGTTGCGTGAGGCATACCATAGCCCTGTTTAACTTTACGTGTTTTCAATTTGTCATTCCTTAAAAATGCATACAATATAAATCAGGGTCATGCGTGATTGATTTTCTTTCGATTCCTCGTATTTCTTAAGAAGTTTCCACGGATTCTTATTCTTGTGAACTTTTTTAATATTATCAAGATTGTCATCCCTTTGGAGTTTCTCATTGAAAAAACAAACAGGGCATCCTAAGAACACAAACGGAGCGCCCCTGAGGTCAGACTTAATGAGATAAAATACCATTAAACCTTTTTCGCGAAAAGGAAAATAAAATTACACGTGTTATAAGAAAGATAAAATAAATTTGGGAAAAAATATTTTACTTTCTAACTTATACTAGGTACGTACTTACATACAATCACGCCTGTGTTTCCAATGGGAGAAGGCAGAACACACGAAACGAGACATAGACAAAACCATGATTATCTATGACTATTTTCAGCAGCCATAGCATAATAATTTTAGGTTTCAAAACAGATGGAAGAGGTAGTATAATAGTGACAGGTTGCTAGCCTGTCACCTAAAGCACGTTTGAGGGTTTTTTTTTTTAATCTTTATTACGGCTTTGGTCAAGCTTGAGGGTTAAAAACTAAGACTCAGATGATAGTGATTTTAATTATTGAAATCATTATTTCATAAAATTATAATTAAATCAACGTGTGACCAATTCAATTCAGATTATGGGGCGATTACACAAATCCTGCTGTCCTAAGCTAACAAAGATTTCTACGCAAAATTCCCCGCGGACCATTTTGTACTAATTAAATTTCCCCTTCGTTAGTATTTTTGGCTTAACAAGGATCAAACTGGCCAAGTGCGAGTTGGACTTTCTAACTGAGAGTTGACATACGCACACATACACTAACCACTAAGGGTGCCATGAAGCATTGAACAGAAAACAAAATGCATCCATACCACAAGTTTTCATAAATTTATTTTATCGAAACTTAGTGTTTCTTGTGATTTCGTCGCTGTTCCTACAAAAATCGCTATGTGCATTTTTTCGATTTTTGGTTTTTTATGCCATTTTGAACCTTAGGTCCATATACGTATGCTCTAAAAACGGCGTGAAGCTATCTTTATTATTTCTGCATGTGAAAAAATAACCATGTGAAGTTTGTATGTCAAAATGTTCCCTTAAAAACTCCTTAAAAATAACTAAGTGTCACTAATCACATAGCAGGACCGTTTCATATTCATATCACGCGAAAATTTGTTCCGATATGTGTCTTTCGGAGCACACATAGCGAATTAATTCGATCGTGTCGTTCGCGTTCGACTTATGTGTTTTTCGGCACATAGCGATATTTTAGTACGAGATATTTATCGCTATGTAACAAATTTCGGTTTTTCTATGCGTATAAAATTCAGTTTTCACTATATCTTTTTAAAAAAATTATCATTTCATGTACAAAATCACAAGGCAATAGCACAAAAAAAATTACTAACTTTCCATACATGGTTAATGAGGAAATCAGTTTTTTGTGTCTCCTGAAAACAGCGACGATTTTTAGTTCCGAATATGTAAAGCGTGCTTGCAAGTAAAAAACTCATAAGAAACTGACTCTGAAAATACGGTAAACACAAAGATATTTTTTTAATTTTAAAGTGGCTTTTCGAAAAAACAGGTTTTCCGAAAAACCGTGGTACCTAACCTAGTGGTTTGACTTTTGTAGCCCCTCAAGTAGAGAGTCGTGGGTTCGAATTCCAGGCTCCCACCTCTGATTTTTACGGAACTTATGTGAAAAATGGAATCTGATATTTACCACGTGCTATTCGGCGAAGGAAATGGAAGGAAACCTGCACACAGCGATGAAGGAATTCAATGCTGAGAACTTTCCAATTCGTACTGGGCCCGCGTGAAAAGTACAACCCAAGCCTTCTCATACTGAGAGGAGGCCTATGCCCAGCAGTGGGACATATCATTATACCTAAGTACCTACCTGTATTTTCCCCCGCTGTCTGGAACGTACGCAAATCAGCCTCTCCACGAAGATTTCGTTTTAAGAGTAAAAACATTTAAAAGTTCTCGACAGAATTAATTTGGACTTCACATTACTCCAAAGCCTTGGTGAGGTTTAAAAATAATTCGTTATTTTCAGTTGGGGGCTTTAAAATGAGTGTTAGTTTGTGGCGATGTTCTAAAAAAGACCAAATTAAAAGTAGTCAAAACCGTCAAGCGTGTTTAATGAGGGGGATGAATGTGAGTGGAGCGAGAGAAGTATGCCAGGTAAGAAGCAAATGATGCTTTGTTGTCCGTGGTCTCCACTCGAGCACTTTTTTACCTCATTAGCCTCACCATGCAATGTGGCCTGGCCATTGCAAATTCAACTTTCTAATACAATGGGCAAAATCGGTTAGTGAAGTCTAGTCTAAAGTGTACCCCTTAGCACACGGTGTATTTAAAACGTAGGTACATTCAGTAAAGATTGTGTCAAAAATTGCATTTCTGTTGATTAGGGTATTTCAACTAGCCAATGTCTTACATTACTTAATTACGAACAAACACGAAGCATTCCTCAGGAACCACGGTTCGTAGTTTTTATTTACAGCTTCCTCGGAAACTGGGAACAACTAAATGCAACAGTGTTATTTACGCAGCCAGACTTGAAAAGAGAAATACCTACTTAGGGAGGTAGGCAAATTATACCTACATATATTAAACTTACTAAAATTGTTAGTCGTTAGCGTTTAGATTTGATAGGAAAATTTTATTATACTTAGTTGCACTCATATTGCCGATATTTACTTCCACAAATGGTCGCTAGCAGTACAATTATAGGCTCTAAAAAACCTATTTAGTCCGTCAGATTAGTAAAAAATATCGAACAAAACATGGCGATAGTACAGCGCTTAAGAGCGTGCAAACAAAATTCGGTGATTTTGATGTTTTTCAATTGCTTTAGAAAGCTATAAATCCTTAAGTTTTTAAAGAAAAACTACCGTAACATATAAATAAACTCTTTTTCTAGGGATTAACGGTAAATATTATTTTATTAGCAACACAGATTTCTTTTACTTAGCCAATTTGTTGAAGGGTTTCACAAAAATACGCGTCAGAGCTCTCTTTCACTTGAAAATTTTCCATTAAAATTTACCATAAACGATATAAACTTGTTATTATCTGATAGACAATATACCTAGTCTACTGGGGATTAACGGATTAACATGAATCAAATTATTGGTTTTTATTATTCAAATATCATTTTACATAATTTGAAAGTAGAACCATTACTTTATTTTTTTTCTCATTGATTTTAATGTAATTACAAACGAAACAATTTTATTGTAAATTTACAGAATATGTTTAGTCTAACCATATTTTTTTCATGGCTAAATATGAGTTAATTTACATTTCACGATTTTTTAAACATTAGTCCAAAACCACTAAGGTCAGGTGGGGGAAGAGAAACGCAGGGATAAGAGGGCTCTACAGACCATAATCACTCGTAACTCGACGAGTTATGGTCTGTGGTGCCTCTTACCCCTGCCCTGCCCCTGAATTTCTCTTCTCCCACCTGATCTTATATTACGTTCGTAAAAAATGTGTGCGCCCTCTTAAACGTTTCGCGTGACGTCACTTATACCAAGTTTACCTAGGCGTGGCGTCATAAACCCCCACTCCGGAGGGTTGATGATGACTTTTATTGTAATTATCTTAGTAAAAGTTTAGTTTAGGACACGTCTGCCGCATGCATCCGGATTGCTGGGCAAAAATTGTCTCCGACTGGATCCCATGCGACGGGCACCGGCGCAGAGGCAGACCAAAGAGGAGGTGGCGGGACGATTTGGAGCGTTTCAGATCTGACTGGCGAGACTTGACACAAAACAGAGATGAGTGGAAAGGAAAAGGGGAGGCTTTTGTCCAGCAGTGGGACACTTTACAAGCTATATAAAAAAAATGTTTAGTTGTCTCAAAAAACCAAAAACCACGTGTTTCTTATTTTTCCATAATCTAACGGACTAATTAGAATTACATAGTTTTAACCCATTCGACATCCATGTTCTCATACAAATCATTTACAACATCACTAGCGAGTACAGTCACTGAAAACTCATGGTAATAATACAGACACCGGCATATTAGATGGCACAATTTTAAAGAGAGAAAGAGAGAGAGAGTAAGCTCACGCAGTGGTTTTCCCAGGTAAAAGTGATGCACGAATTCACTCTCTCTCATTAAAAGTCGTGCCTTCTAACTTGCCGGAGACTATACTAAACAGATTCTGTTCTGTTGGCAGAGGAAAACGGGTATTAATATACATGTACAGTCACCAGCACCAATATCTGACACGATAAGGCTGCATAAATATCTGATACGACTCTATTACTAAGGGCAGTAGGATGTCTCAGATATTTTTGCACGCTCCGCCGTGGTAGATATTAATACTGGTGACTGTACACTGTCTACATTTAATGTAGAACTTGAAAGGGCTAGCCTACGCTTTGATCTAGTCTCGACTAAGGCTCCGTCCGAGGGCATTCAGATGATACATTTTGCGTCTGGCCTGAGTTTCGTGGAAACCTAGCCGTTCCTAACTAGGATTTTGTTAATATCCATAGTCGTCCCTTTAATAACTAGGATTTTGTAAATATCCATCTAGGAATACTTTTTTTATTCCCATACATACATAATTACATAAGACTGTATTGTCAAATGAAGTAGATAGAGCCCACGCATCGTTACATAATTAAAACCATGACATGTGTATTTCATACTTTTACAGTGTAATTTTAGGTTTAAACATAAAATAGATAGAAGAGGAAGTGTAGTTTGCTGTATGGAGTCGGGTTTAGAATAACACCTCTCCATTTCTTCCGGGGACGTCGTAAGGGGTGAAAAGAAAATAAGTGTAAGGTATATTTTAGGCAACAGTCTAGCAACATGTCCTTATTAACTAAAAACCTAAATTTATTAAACCTGTATTCGATGTAAATAAGATGTACATATACTTGAATCTGAAATCTTCTTAAAAACTAGAAATAAAAAATTGGAACAGAAAAAAAAACCTAAAAAGTACCCTAGAAGTGGGGACGAATCTTGAAGTATCTAAATGCCTTTTACTATGTAGCATTGTACATGCTCTGTCGACCCCATTCGGAAACACATGCAGGATTATAATTATGTACCTATGTGTTTCCAAATTAAAAGTATAAAAACAAAGTCGTGGACAAAGGCTAGTACAATGTTCGGCGTCAAACTTGGCACGATTTTAGAGAAATAGATAGAGAATGAGAGAGATAGATAAAGAGAGAGAAAGAGTGAGAGCGAGAGAGAGCGAGAGAGAGAGAGAGAGATAAAGAGAGAGAGAGTAAATTTGCGCATCACTTTTACCTGGATAATCCGATGCGTGAACTGAACTTACTTTATTTTTACATTATTGCAACGTTAGATGCCAAAATATTATACGAGTATCGTATATTTATTTATGGATTAGGTGTCTATGATATCTCCAGTCAGCAATCGGTTCTCTGCAAGCAGGATCATTAGTGGAAGTGGTCGGTTGCATAAATTACACAGCCAATTAGTCATATTGATAGCGAACAACGATTATATGGAATATGTCTATTGGACGTACGGACAGACATTTTGGAAAGCTCTTTTGGCAATTTTTTTTATAATGTCGTGTTTTGAATAACACATCTCCATTTCTTTGTAGGTAGCTGTCGTAAGAAAGAAAAAATTACATGTCTAAGAAAATTTATAAAGGTTTATATTAACTTGTTACTATTTTGCGTCTTTTGTCTAACTTGGTACCTGTGGGAAAATGCGTTAAGTTGTAATTGTAATTTCTGATATAGGGCTTTTTAAGGTCACACACTTTAATGCACCTTAACGCCGATACGACTTTTTGGTCCTGACCCTTATGTGTGTTATAAGTGGCCATAAAACTTGAAATAGTCATGATTTTGTCAATGTAACGTTTCATGTGCTCTGATTTCCTCATTTGGAAAAACCAGCGTTATGTATGTTGGTAAAATTACCTAAAGCAACGCGCCACAGTGTGCTATTGAATTAAGAACAAAATAACTTTTTTTTGTTATCCATTCTTCATCCCCCTGAGTATTAGTCACAGAATATGCCATGTCATCACCTAGAGTCTTATATGGTTTATTAATGACCAGCGGCCGTTGCTTCATTTTCTTTTTCACTAGTACATACACCATGCTTGAATTCTTCAATGGAGTAGGCAGAGCGCACAAAACGCTACACAGACAAATCCATGACTATTTCATGTTTCGTGGCCACTTCTAGCATATTTTTTCGGTTTGGAGTTGACAGGTTGCTAGCTGCTAAAATATACCTTAACGTAATTTCTTAAGTTAGTCGCCTCTTGTAACATCCACGGAAGAAATGAAGAGATGACATGACCCGACACCACACGGAATAACTTTCAATTCAATTGAAACGTGAAATAGTCCTGGTTTTCTCTATGTAGCGTTTCATGTGCTCTGCCTCCCCCATTTGGGAATATAGGCGTGATGTATGTATGGAACACAGGCTGTGTCATTTTAGTAAGTATCTGATATGATAATAAAAAATAGACCATAATAGTCATAGACCGCTGGCCCATGAAGTAAAATATATGGGTCATTTGAACCACCAGGTGACCTACCTAGAACGATATAAGGGCATAAAATAATAAGATTCAGCACTATGCCGTCACTTGTAAGCTGTCCAACTGAGTGCAGTTGAGAATTCAAAAGTACAACCCTCGATTATTTCCTCTTGTCGCATGATTTTTGTACGGGGTTGCGGAATAATGGATTAGAATTGGTATTGAAATAGTATGACAAAGTCGGATTTTCTTTTTATTTTCCGACTATCCCCAGGGTAAATTTGGTCGTTTAATTTTTTACGGCACCAGTTTCATACTATTTCAATACCAGTTCGTGTTCCCACACGGGCGCAACACATGTAGGTATGTATGTACAGTCAGCGTCAAACATAAATATGTTTACACTTTATTACTTTGTCACAGTGATCGCTGTGATAATTTCATACGAGAGTTCAAATACGATGTTAAATAGAAAAGGTTCTAAAGTGTAAACGTATATTAGACGCTGACTGTACACTTAAAAAATAAAATTTAATATTGAATAAAAAAACTGTTATACTGAAATAGACAATGAGTACCTATTCCAGCAGGTCACGTTTAAATTTCTGGGACATTAAGTAAGCAATTTCATTGGAAAATACGCGGTATGAATACTAACAACCAACCATTTCAACTGTCTGTCTTCCATTCAATGGACCTTTTATTTCTTATGAAAGTGTGGAAATTTTCTTTAGAACGAACCTAGCGTATGAAATACCTAGTGAATGAAATGAAATGTAAGCTCACTCCAATTGATGAATAACATTTTATTAGAATAGGTACGTGTATATTGATTGTTTGCTTTTGATTGATGGTTTTGAATTAAAATTGAAACGTAGCCGTTTGTAAATAAATAAAATAGTAAAAATAACTTGTGGTTTTTATCATTCCAATTTAGTTTGCGTACAGTGATTTTATAACAATTCCACGGGATCAGTGTAACTATGTTTCCTATATAGGCATAGATAGGCATATGTGTTAATCCAGGGTGTCATCAAGATTTCATGTGCTCTGCCTACCTCATTTTGTATTTGACATAGGTATGCCCCTGTGTTGTAAGGTATGTATCGATAACTTGGTTAATTGCAATCAACGTAACTAAGTTTATGTCTATGTATATCTGTACTTAGGTTAGTATCACTTTGTCTAAAAATCAGGTGGTTTAAGTATTTAAAACGCAACTGGTCTAAGTAAACGCAGCTGCAATAAGTTTAGTAGCAGGTGGTCTACGTAGCAAGTGGTCTAAACGCAAGTGGTCAAAGCAGCGAGTAGTCTACATAAAAGGAAGCTGGTCTAAAACGTAGCTGGTCTAAGTAAGAAGTGGTTTAAAACGCAGTTAGTCTAAAAAATTGCTTTTCGTGTTCATAGCAAGTAGAACTGGGTGTGTAATGAACGGTATAATTATTTTTTATATATTTTCATTTGATATAATAACATTTAATATAATTTCAAAGGATATAATCATCATTTTGTATAATAAACGATTGGCA
>BHDV01016899.1:116834-136781 GCA_005406045.1 Adoxophyes honmai | reverse complement strand
ATATGGACCTAAGGTTCAAAATGGCATAAAAAACCAAAAATCGAAAAAATGCACATAGCGATTTTTGTAGGAACAGCGACGATATGTTATATGAAATATGCATTATGCTAATAGTATGTTATATGAAATATAATTCGATCAAAAATGATCATTATGTGAAATAATGATTATATTATATTATTTATATATATCAAATGTTGTTATTTGATTCAATAATTATATGAAAGGGCATTATATCGACTAATATTATATGAAATATTTTTATAGCGGTCGTTACGCACCCAGTAGAACTATTAGGTTTCTGCCTACTCCTGTGGGAAAGAAACCTGACGGTCTATACATTCCTTAAAAAACACAGAAAAATAAATAAAATTACAACTAGATCAGCATCATTACCTGCACTGTAATGTTTTTTCGAACTTCTGGTAAATCAAAGTGCAATTTCTCAGGCGAGGGGAAGTTGGTTCGGTTCAGAAGTTAGCGGTTGCATCGAGGGAGTTTAAAAACTTGCTAAACAAGACATATTGCTGTTTGGGAGCCGTCTTGTGCTGTGTTTCGGGGATAGACTGATATTGGAACTGCACTTAGGTAAGGTGAAATATTAACTCAAAGAGAGCTTGCTTTACAAAAATTCATAATAATGATCGTAAAAATATTTTATATTTATTTAGTACTTAAGTCTAAATATGTGTTTGGCGACAAACTATTACCTGCCAGCTGAAAACCTAAAAATTATGCTAGAAGTGGCCACGAAATGCATAATAGTCATGGTTTTGTCTGTGGAGCGTTTCGTATGCTCGGCCTACCCCATTCAGGAATATAAGCGTGATGTATGTATGTATGTATGTATGTAAGTCTAAATTTAACCCGTGTGGTGCCGGGTTAGAATGACACCTCCCCTTCTTCCCGTGGCTGTCGTAAGAGGTTGACCTGGGAAACGATTAGTGTATTGTGGGCGATGTGTTAGCAACCTGTCACTGCAATATCACGTTTAACCATCTGGTTACCCTGAAATTGCTAAGCGTGGCACTGGATTTTTGAATTCATCTACTCTGCCCTCTTGTGAGTACAGGCTTGAGAGTATAAAATATAACAAGTTGATACATTGTCCGCGCTTAATATTGGTTTACTAGTGCACCTCGTTTTATGCAGACTTAGTAAAATATTAAGGTAAGCGGCAGGGAGCTCTGGTAATTACTAATTCATTGTTTACCCGGCCCGAGGTTTGAATCAGAGCATTTTACAAGTGCTGCGAATGGACGTTACCAGAGAAGATTATAATGTAATAATAATCGATATGTTACAGTCAAAACTTATAGCTAAAGTGGTTTTGACCGATGCCCTTGGTCAAAACCACTTTTGCCTGATTTTTGCAGTCAAAAGTGGTTTTGACCGGCTATAAGTTTTGACTGTATTTAACAGATACAAATAATAATAGTGTAACGGATCGCTGTCTGTGCATAGAAGAAATAATGGCCAAAATAATTAAAACAATAGGTTTACGTTTTTACATTTGTTCAAACTCCGTAGTCTGTTGTATTTTATTTTATTATAATTAGTCAAAGTTAAAAAATTATTTATCACAAAATCATTATGTAAAGAACCGAGTTAAAAGTAAACCTGTGTTTAGTGATATCAGATAATAATGCAAAAACGTCTGGTGATTCCAACGCACGTCAAGTCTTTAGCACCAATTCAGGTTTAATGACAGGATGAAAGACGTATAATAGTGAGGGGTTGCTAGTCTATGGCCTAAAATAATCTAAATATCCCTTATGAGGTTACTACATTCACAGAACTTAAGTCTAAACCTATACAGGGAACACTCACTCCATTCGATCACACACTCAACCCACTGAAAATCCATTTTAAATACGTAAAAATTAAATTAAACCCGCATCCGCAGTAAATATTAATAACAGGAAACTCTCGCGAAGAAATGCAAACCCGAAATAAAGTTTCTGTGCGGAAGTGTACCGCACGCCGCGCCGCCTTCGCGAGAGTATGCAGAATTTATTACGTCCACTAAATCAGTTTTACAGCAAAAAGTGCTCGAGTGTTTGCATGAGAAAGATTTAAAAACACACCCTGTATATCCGCGGGGAATTATTTAAATGCACCCGGTGATGGTGATGGCAAAAAGTTGGGTTTGATGTCTGTCCGAAGATAGTGCTGGTTGTAAAATAACATACGTACAAAAGGTAAATATTCGGGCGTTTGAACCGCTGTCATCATTCTTAACACTTTTTTTGTCAGATTGCTTAAGAAATTGATACAATAAGTCTGACATGTAGTGTCTGGGTCTTATAAATATGAACACACTGGACTATAATATACACATTTCTTAAAGAATCTGATTAAAAAAGTGTTGAGAATAATGACAGCGGTTCAAACGCCTGAATATTTACCCATAAACACCTGTCTTCCCAAACGGGGCAGGCAGAGCATACGAAACGTTATACAGTCAAAACTGTGACTATTCCACGTTTTGTGGCCACTTCTAGCATAATATTTTTTAGGTTTTGAGATGGCAAGTACAATAGTGACAGGTTGCTAGCCTGTCGCCTAAAGTATACCTTAACCTATGTCCCTAGTCTTACGACATCCATGGAAGAAATGGAGAGGTATTATTCTAACCCGACACAACACGAGAAAAGAAGGATTTTCTCTATCAAAACCCCGGGATATGTAACATAGGTGAATACGGCGATTTGGAAGGGTCTTGCTTCGGTCAGATCAACAGTAGTCTCTGAGCCAAATTACGAATAACCGAAATATTTTATTGGTGGGTAGTTGCTAGGTAACCTGCAGTACTGAACCCTTTCGTTGCCACGGCAACTTTTTATATCCTTTTTCTTATTGCGACTCATTTCCCGTGGAAAGGTACCAAACAGGATCGAATCAAGAATACGTAAAATAATTTATTTTATATTACATAGATTAGTATCTCATCATCCAGCCTATATACGTCCCACTGCAGGGCACAGGTCTCCACTCAGTATGAGAGGGCTTGGGCTATAGTGCTCACGCGGGCCCAGTGTGGATTGGGAACTTCACGTACAACATTGAATTGCTTCGTCGCTGTGTGCAGAGATTAGTACCTATTGATGACTAAAAGATCTGTTCAGTCTGTCAGTTAGATTACTATAAAAGTAATAATCTATACTAGATATACTATACTACAAAGAGGAAAGATTTGTTTGTATTTTTGTATGTTTGTAGTGAATAGGCTCAAAAAGTACTACTACTAAAGTAGGCTACGTTTCATTCTGAAAAAAATTAGAGATCCTTGGTAATCATCAATACTGTAACCAAGGGTGTAAAAATCCGTAATATTTTAGTATCAGCATTGCACCTAGTCGCTAGTTGTATATGAAGAAACAATGCTAGTGATGCCACGATTGAGTACTTTTGTTTTCTAACAGTATAACAGCATAAGCTCCCACTCTGGATGTTGGACGATATGTATTTTTGTAGAATTGTAATTATTTGATTAACAAAACATTGTGCCAAATAGTACAACAGGGAAAATAAACAATAAAAAAGGAGTTTTATTTAACGTTGCATGGGTACTATCGATTTCTCCATTTCTTCCATGGATGTCGTAAGAAGCGATTAAGGACATAGGTTAAGGTATAATTTAGGCGACAGGCTAGCAACCTGTCACTATTTGTACCTGCCACCTCTAAACCAAAAAAATATTTTGCTCGAAGTGGCCACAAAACGTGAAATAGTCGTCGTTGTGTCTATGTAGCGTTCTGTGTGCTCTGCCTACCCCGTTTGGGAATACAGGCGTGATTGTATGTATGTATGTATGGGTACTATAAATATTACAATCAGAACCTTTAACCACCAGCTGGCAAATCATTAGTATCTGGAAAAGACTGTAAAAAAAACCTACACCAAATCATTGGCGAAAAAAAGGTAGGTAAGTACTTACACATTTTTCTTTTTAGAATTTTAATTATGATTAGTTTGATTAGTATACCTAATAAACAAACCATCAAAAACTTACAGAAGTATACTTTAAATGCCTTCAAAAAAGAGGTTCTCTGATTCGTTGTATCCTCCTGAACTCCAAATTGTGTGTAGATCAAAATTGAATTTAATGTCACTAAGAGAAAGATAATAATATATAATTTTAAACAAAAAAAAACCGACTTCAAATTTGGGCTATACTGAAAGGCCCTGGAGTTGACCTTCCATCATCAGCTCAGTCATTTTTTTTACTGCCAGACGTAAATACTGGTGTAGTTTTGAAAAATGTACTAAAAACATTACCTGTGCCTATAAAATTTGAGGGTTGCCCTCGATTTCCCTCATATTCCATCATCAGGTCAAGATAATATGCTGACAATGGGACCACCTGGAAACTATATCCTTTCAAACAAAAAAATAATTTTTCAAATCGGTCCAGGCGTCTTCGAGTAATCAGCGAAACAAACATAAAAAAAAAGATCCCGACGAATTGAGAACCTCCTCCTTTTTTTGAAGTCGGATTTTATGTACCTACTAAATATAAGGTACATTGGGCTCCAGGAGGGTATAGTGAAGTGTATTAATTAATAATGTCGTAACTAGCTAGCCTAAGTGTCCACACGCTCTTACAGCGTAATAATGGGATACATTTTTGTGGAGTTCGTGTTAGTGCTTTTTGCATTCAATCGTCCAATGAAAACGGTTCGGTTCCGTTAGAATTTCTCATAAAATCCGACCTTCACTGTCCGTGATTACTCCAACTTTCGTTAAAAGCCCGTAAGTATCTATAGTTGCCAATACTTAGCGTCAAAGGCGATTGAAACTCCCGGAACACTCAATATCCGGCGCCACAAAGCACCAATTCTGACAATACGGGATTCCTTCTCGGTATGCGAGATACATAGTCGCATGGACAAATCAGCGTTCCGGGTCGGAGTCGCGACTCAACATCTGGATGCTTGATGTATCGCGTATGTCATTTCCTGTTCGCGACCGGAACTTCCTCCGGGGCAATGGAGCGAAGTAAGTGAAGTTGGGACGGAATGTGGATAAATATTGGACGTATAAGTCGGTAAGTAGAGTGTATATCTGTTGATAGAAAATATTTTTAAAGTGCAGGCCCGTACAGAAGTGTTTCTGTTGAAATTCGAGCAAAAGAACACAGCATAGCAAAGGTTACAAGGCACGGCATAAATTTTGTATTTAGCAAAATTGGTTGAGCAATTTAAGTAGGATGTATGAAACGGAATGTAAGAATGATCTATTAGAACTGAAAGAGATGGCATGATGATTAAACGAGTAAGAGAAACGACGAAGCCTGAAGCTTTAGTCATTCTTGTGCTGTAGGTATCTTCCCCATTTGAGAATACATGCGTGAAGTATCTGTATGTATTACTGATTAGATTTTAAATGATATCATACCAAACATAGTTGTAACTATACAATTATAAAAATAACTGAAGTCCCCGAGAAAAAAACACAAAACGATCTCACCGAATCATCCAGGTGATTAACATTTTAAACAATCAGCAGGTAACTAACGCCCACCTAAATCACTTAGGCAAAGTAACTCTAAAGTTGGTCCAATTAGAGTTGAGAACTTGTTAAACGCCCGAGGCGACCTGACAACGTCTCTAATTGCTGGATACATGACCACTTGGTCTGCGAAGCTAGTTTCGCAGGCAGAAACTATGATCTGATGCTCAAATGCCCGAATTGAACGAGAAAAGTTGACAGTGAGTATACTTATGCCAAGCACCTCGCGAGTTATACATACATACATAAAATCACGGCTGTATTCCTAATTGGGGTAGGCAGAGCGCACAAAACTTTACATAGACAAACCAAGACTATTTAACGTTTCATGGCCACATTCTGCATAGCTTTAGGCTTAATAAATAGATGAAAAAATAGTCATTATAGTGACAGGTTGCTAGCCCGTCACTTAAAACATAACTATTTTCTAACTCGCCTTTTATGACTCCCACGGCAGAAATGGAGAGGTGCTATTCTAGACTCAACACCACGCAGATTGAGTCTTCGTTGGTATATATTTTTGGTTCTCTGTCATATTAGTTTATGATCCATATCAGCGTATTCAAGTAAAATGACATGAAATGGTACTATAATGTATAACTCTTTATTTCACGAAAAATACATACCTTTAAAGAATTTCTTCAATTTATTAACATTATAACGACTTGATAAAACAATAGATCTTCAAAGTGTGTAAAATTATTTCGATAGACTTGTGTTTTTAGCGAAATAAAAACGAAAGATCGTTCAGCTAAAACCCAATGTTATCAATAAAACCAAATAGATGGTTACTTTTACCCAAAAAAAATGCACAGAACAAACGTGCAATAGAAAAAGCAATACGGTTACATAAACGCTTCTATCTCGATTACGGACGAAAATTTCAGTGTCAACGTCGGGGACTCGCAGTTTTTCCAGTTTCCGTTTGTGTCCCCTCCATTGTTCCAGGCTTTATCAATCTAAACGACAGTGTTATTTCCAAATGTTGGCATTCACCCAGATGGGGTGCGAGTTTAGCGAGAAGAAAGATCGGTGCGGCGAAAACGCTGGAGTTTGAGGATTTTAGTTTTGTATAATCATTACGTTTTATAGAGGTATTATTATACATGCGCACACTCATCATAGTTGTTTTCACGAAAATAGACCGCAAGAAATGCAACCATGACTTTTTCACTTTTCGTGGCCACTTCGAGCATTTTTAAGGTTTTAAGTCAAAAGGTGCAATAATGACAGGTGGCCAGCCTGTTGGCTGAAATGTACATAAGCTATTTTCTTAGACGACGAGAGAAATCTCGATACCATACGGGTACGTTATTGCTCGTAATAATAGGTATGGCGGTGATGTCGACATAACACATCTCCACTGCTTAGGTGAATATTGTAATAAAATACTAAGAAAATAAGTTAAGTTATGTCTTATGCGACAGGCTAGCAACCTGACACTACTACATCTCTTTCATTTTTTATATTAAAGTGATTACAAAACGTGCATTAGTCATGTACTCTCGGGTACTCTGCTTACCCGATTTGGCAGAACAGGAGTACGCCCAGTTCTGTTGAAAGATAGTATACGAAACCAGCGGTTAATATTAACAGTGGCACCGCTGTTTCTGTTGTTGGCTGTGTTCACTTGCTAGTGTAGTTTTATTTTGCAACTGGACCCACATTGCGCAGCTCGGTTTTGTGTGTAATTTTTAATTTCGATTGCTTTTTTTGGACAGAAGCACTAGTCGTTTTATATTCTGTAATAAAGACTCCGATACTACATTTTCTTGGTTGTGTCGTGATAATAAAATAGAGCGCGTCATTTGTTTTCGTTTATTTTATTCTTGACTTACATGGTGTCGGGATAGTAAAAACCTCTTCATTTCTTCCGTAGAGGTCGTAAAAAATAAATATTTTTTAAATTTTAATGATGCAAAAGTTAACTATAAAAGTATATAAAAAAGCTAAGAACGTAGTAAATTAAACAAGAACGTGAGATCATCTCCATTCTGCGCGCTGCATTCGTTAGCTAAAGTTAAATTGCAAAATTGCGAGGCGCAGGTTCATTCGAAGAGTAAAATTTCACTATTAAATTACACTTTTTTTTTGTAAAGGCAAACGTATCACCTGACGGTAAGCGATTACCATTGCATTGATACTTGCAACAGCAAAGGAGTCGAAAGTAATTAATGACAAATATTTTCTATCATTAGGCAATCTTATTGATTATGCCTTGTTCTCAATATTTCGTAATCTTCAAGCTTCTTATAAATACAATACTTGCTTTTGCCCGCGCCTTTATCTACGCTTAAATGTTGAATGGCAGTCAATTCAAAAATCTTACATACTAACTTTGTATCCTCCTTTTACTCCCTCAAAGAATTATTATTTTGAAATAATATTTTACAGGAGTTTAAATGAAGAACCTTTATTATTTTTAAGATTTAAATTAAGAAGAATCATAGTCACAGATTGTACCTGTAAATTTTATCTACTCCTTAGTCGCCTCTTACGATATCCGGGGAAAAAAATGGAGGAGAGATATTCTAATTCCGACACCACGCGGCAACCATTCATGACCAGTATTTTCGAATCAACTCATCACATACACGTGCTATCTATTACTTAGGTACGAGGAATTGTAGCATATAAACTTAGGTAGTTGTAGGTTGTTTTCCTCTCCACACCTAAGCACATCCCATCCGTCAGAGCCGTGACATTCCAAACTATTAAATAATATAGTACCCCGACTTTGCAGGGAACTTCGAATCCGTACGATAAAATATTAACACAATGAGTGACATTTGAAATTCTGAAGGCACCCCGCAAACTGCTCTTTGTACGGACCCTCACAGATGTTTGCGTAAACTAGACGATTATTAAATAACGCCGTGGACACACGACCTTTGGCACCGAGAAGCGGACTGAAAAGTATACTTACATTATATCACCCACAACTGTATCCCCAGATCAGGTAACCAGATCACACGAAATAGATGAGATGATGAGATGAGAAAGTTTGATGACAATACAATGTTTTGGTGGTAGAATTTTGATGGCCCATTCAGGATCGTCTTCGTAAAAGAGAACTCTTCAACTTATTCATAGTGACTTAAAATTTAGTATATTTAATGTAGGTAGGATGGATGACAATGCGAGTACAGATTGCAAAAAGTGCAAACGGTTTATTGAAGAGAGAAGACATCAGGGCATTAAAAAAAATTGAGAAAACCAGCAAGATAAAGGCAAAGGTATTACTATTTTATGTAACTGTATTAAACGTTTACAAAAAATAACACTATTAATTTTCGATAGATTAAAAATAGTTTTTAGAAAGTAAACTTTGATTTAAGTCAGGAAGTTTAAAAACACCAGGCGAACAGAAACCGCGAGATAGTGTCAAAAGCAGAAGCTTTGAAACGGAAAGCTAATTAGGACGAGTATGCAAAATTACTCTCCACAGACAGAAGAATCTGCATTTAAAAATTGAAAACACTCCGTAAAAATGCTAGCACTCGACTCAAAAATGTAAAACGAAGCCATCGCAATTTGACCACAAAATCCAGTAACCAGCCTTCAATTCTTGCCCCAAAACGATTTGTTAGCGGCCGTGCAAAATATAATCGTCACCATAAATAGCGATTTCAACGGAAACCATAAACAGATTCGACAAACGCTTACACCATGTGTTGCAGACCGTTCCCGAAACGTTTGACAAATCGATTTGCCAATCATCCACACAAATGCAACTCTATCCCAATGAAGTAAGGCTCGTGGGAGACGTAAAAACATCCCGGTTTCCCTGTAATGATGACCCTTTATGCACGCCCGGGGAAGGCCTAAGACTGAATCAATGTCGGCAACTGATGTAAGATGGCTGTCAGATTTAACTCAACAATTCAATAGGAGCGTAGTTTCAGGCTTTCGGCAAAGCGAAACAGTTCGGGTTTGATTGTAATCTTAATAGAAGCTGGAAGGTCAATTAGTTGAATGGTTAATCAGAACAGGTAAATTTGCTCATCCGTCTGAAGGGAGTGTTTGGAAAGACAGCTAAACTAGTTACCGAATTATAAAGTTTTGGATTTTTAAAATGCAGACTGGTGTAATAAAATACCTTTATTTAATATAAAGTTTGTTGGGAACAAGAATGGTTCTAACTGCTCTGGAAAATATTGAAATCTTTAAGGGACAAACGGCTATACAATACTATTAAATCTAGATTTAGTTATACTTGAATCGAGATAAAATATACCGCTGAAAGTAATAAAAAACACTTTAGGGTTCTCAGTTAAACATCTAATGATTTTTAAACACACATGTCAAACTAAAATTTCAACAAACACTAAATGGTTGTGCTCGTTTCGGTATAGTCGGATAAATGTTAGTATAGAGGTGGATTAAGTGTATCTAAAGATAAAAAAACCGCTAGAAACTAACATAAGATACATCAATTACTAAAACTAAGCTCAAGGTTTCCTACATAAATACCTACATTGCTTTACCAAACCTTTTTTCCTTGACTTTGCTTCAATATTCCCAATGAAATTTTGGCGCCTTTCTTGAAATCTTTGAATCAAACAGTTCGAAGCAAGTTGGTGTCAGGCAAATGACTTACCAAGCGTTTCCGAATCAGAATAGACGTGGCCTTTTCGCTGCCGTAGAGTCCATTACTCTTATTACTAACTTTAAGCCGTCAAGCACACGGGCGGAGTGAATTCTATAAGTTTTTAGTTGGAATTCTATAAGTTTTTAGTTGGAATTCACACGTTTGCTTGGGTTAGGAGTAAATCAAATGACTGTATTTGTGCATTTGGTGACTTTTAATAAGTAACAGACTGAACAAAAAACTACCGTGGTTACTCAAAAAGAGTTATTTTCCCAAATGGGGTAACCATAATAGCACACGAAATGTTACAAACATAAAACATGTCTATTTCACGCTTCGTGGCAACAGCCTAGCAACCTGTCACTATTATGCCTGTCAACTTAAAACATAAAACAAAAAGGTTAGAAGTGGTTACGAAAAGTGAAATTGTCATGGTTTTGTCCATGAAGCGTTTCTACAAGTTCAATTCGTGCTTATACGTATGTAACATAAAATAAAACATCACGCCTCTATTCCCAATTAGGGAAGAACAAAGCACACGGAACGTTAAAGTATTAAAAACATAAGATAGCGACAGACGACTTGCCCATTTTAACCTATTTCCTCCAAATCGAAGAGTATAATTCGAAACCCAGCACCTCACTGGATAGTCATGCCTAACCAAAATACGCTCACAGTTTCACTCATTCACTTTGTAATGCACCCTGCGTGTGTACACCCCCCCAACAAAGCTGTTGTGGGATGCGTCAGAATCTGCTTTACTGTTTCAATTTGGCAGAGTGAAAGAGTTCGCCGCAAGCCGGAGTTACAACCGTTTAGTGGGATTTAGGTTATGGCTTTCTGTTATTCTTTTGGTCACTGCGGTATTAAAAGTGTCGGAGAATTTTGTTGGCGCCCAATATGCGCAATAGGCTTGTGTCCTGGGTTAAAAAAAAGTCCGTTCGTTAGATTATGGAAAAATATGACACACATAATTCTTCTCTTACCCGTGTGGTGCCGGGTTAGAATAGCACTACCCCCTTTCTTCCCGTGGGTGTCGCAAGAGTCGACTCTGGGAAAGGGTTAGTGTATTGTGGGCGATGGGCTAGCAACTTATCACTGCAATATCACGTTTAACCATCTGGTTACCCTGTAATTGCTAAACGTGGCACTGGATTTTTGAATTCATGTGCTCTGCCTACCCCTCTTGGGAATACAGGCGTGAGAATATGTATGTATGTATGTATTTCTTCTTTTATCAAATGAATAACATCGACAAAGTTATAGATCATCAAACCTCGGGAGTGGGGGCATGTGACATCACGACTCGCTAAAAACTGTACCAAGTCGTGACGTCACGAGAAACTTTTAAGCGCTGTATTATCGTTATTTTTCGTTTGTCAAATAAAAGAAAAATATGTGTACAATATTTTTTGGTAATCTATCTGACGGACTAAATATTTTTTTTTCAACCAGTCTTAACTAACTAACTTAGTTAACTTTTCACAACTGTCAATTAATCGGGAAAAATTACAAAGAGTTATGCAAAGTCTTTGCCCAGCAGTGGGCAATCATCTTGGACTAATAAAAATAGGCTGACAAGGTAAATAATGGCGTGTACTAATGATAATAATTTTAAACAAAAAAAAACCGACTTCAAATTAGCTATATCCCGAAAGGAAACTTCTGTTTATGTAGATATTTGCTAAAGGTCAAGTAGGTATACCTAGCTCTCAGCAGATTCAAGGCTTTAAAAGGAATAGCTCTATCTGATTTAGAACCCTCTAAACTGTTAAGTAAACCCCACGATGAACGAGCATTAGCAGAAATGCAACGTTTGAGAAGCAGCAGGCCTGAAATTACTGAAATTATAATTTCCAGTCTGCAGGTGCATTCAGTATTGAAAGAATTATCCTTTAACTCCTAAACATTAAGGAGTTGACTTATCATCATCAGCTCAATTTTTTTTTATTGCCTAGCGTAAATACTGGTGTAGCTTTGAAAAATGTACTAAAAACATTACCTGTGCCTATAAAATTTGAGGGTTGCCCTCGATTTCCCTCATATTCCATCAACAGGTCAAAATAATATGCTGACAATGGGACCACCTGGAAACTATATCCTTTCAGACAAAAAAAGAATTTTCCAAATCGGTCCAGGCGTCTTCGAGTAGTCAGCGAAAACACATAAAAATACTCCCCATTTCTTCCGTGGATGTCGCAAGAGGCGACTAAGGACATACGTTAAAGTAAATTTTAGGCGACAGGCTAGCAACTTGTCACTATTATACTTGCCACCTTAAAACCAAAAAAAGATATGCTAGAAGTGGCCACGAAGCGTGAAATAGTCATCGTTTTGTCTATGTAGCGTTTTGTGTGCTCTGCCTACCCCATTTGAGAATACAGGCGTGATTGTATGTAGGTAGGTAAGTATGTATGTACAAAAGTAAGGCGGACTAGCGTCGAGTGCTCGTTGATGTCTTTCATACAAAACCCGTTTCCTGTAATTCAAAAACTACGCGACAGATATTGATGAAATTAAAATGGGACCAATGGGAAGCCATTTCCAATCAAACAAAAAAAAAATCGTCGAAATCGGTCCACCCGTTTAGAAGTTCTGAGGTAACATACATAAAAAAAAAAAAAAAAAAAAAAAAAAAAAAAAAAAACATACAGCCGAATTGAATACCTCCTTTTTGAAGTCGGTTAAAAAGTGAGATAACTACAAAACTAACTTTAAACTAAATAATAAACTTGTGTTCAAACAATGATGTTTCTGTTTTCATTTGGCGGAACAGAACTGTATGCAAGCCTGAGTTACAACCGTTAAGTAGGATTTTAATAACAGCTTTTTGTTTTTATTTTGGTCACTGTTTTGTTAAAATAGTTGTTTTTAGCTGGCACCCAACATGGTAGCCCCAAATGCAAATCAAATAATTACCTTTCTTTGTAATTTTTGACCAGATTTTTGGGGTTCAATCAAGTAGGTACACTAGAATTCGTATGAGAATCAACGCGATAGCATTTACATAATATGGCATTGAAGCCTAGTTCAATAAACATGATATCAGAACGGTGTTATTCAGAAAGATTTTTTGCAAATTAAATCTACACTGAAAAAAAAACCGTATTCCTACGTCGATGAATGTGTATACTAATAGCATCAGTTTCTTTGCATTTGTGATTTATTTTGATGTTCTGGAATTTGGGAAAATTTCACAACTAGCTTTTTAGCATCTAAAGGTTGTCTAAAGAGTTGAAAACCCGAACTCTTAAATTTTCAAGGAAGTTAGCGCATCTACAGTCAGTTTAGCGGCTATCTATGCTCATAGAAAGCCTAATTATTCAGGTAGATAATATGGCTCTTTTTTATCCTATTGCAAAAAAAACATTGCCTGTTTCTTCTTAAACTACCTACTATCTGTTTTCTACGACTATCATCGGCGTTGAATTCATTAATAACCTTCGCATCTGAACTAAATGTTTTTTTGTTAAAAAAAAATCGTCTATTATGGGGATTTAAGACTACATGACGTTTACTACGTATTTAGATAAGACATTCAGATTTAAATGTTTATCGAATACAGTGAAATGTTTTCAGAATACGCCCTTCAAAGCATTGAGAAGAATCCAAGCTGGATTCTGGTCACGTCCGTTGTGTTTGAAGAGCTCTATTTATTCAGTAGAAAAGTGGACAACGCTCAAGAAATACCGGGTCATAATAAACGCAGTTCTAACTGAATGGCGCGATACTTCAGCGCATTTTAAACACTGTTATTTTACCTTAATATTGAATATACTTAGTTTTTAGATTACATGTATGTACATACGTCTATTCTATAATAATAAATAGGATTGAAAGGATTACATTACATAAAAACACCGTTGCAGAGCCAAAACCCTGGGTATTTCACGTTTCTATGCCACTCCAAGCATAATTTTAGGACGGCAGGGGTACAATAGTCATAAGTTGCTAGCCTGTTGGCTAAAGCTTACCTAAACTAAATTTTTAGTCGCTTGGAGAGGTTTACCCGTGTGGTGCCGGGTTAGAATAGCACCTCCCCTTTCTTCCCGTGTGTGTCGTGAGAGTCGACTCTGAGAAAGGGTTAGAGTATTGTGGGCGATGGGCTAGCAATCTGTCACCGCAATATCACGTTTAACCATCTGGTTACCATGAATTTGCTAGACGTGGCACTGGATTTTTGAATCCATGTGCTCTGTCTACCCCTCATGGGACCCTCATACATGCGTGAGAATATGTATGCATGTTGGAGAGGCGTTAAGCGTGTGTTTTTAGAGTATACAATATACAACGCGGAATTAAAATTCAGCCGTCCACAATCACCCTTAAATTTTAGCATTTCAATAAGAACAAAACGTCACGTCAGAGCTAAAATTACTCTCCCCTTAATAAAGGTTGATTATAACAATTCAATTTTATATTTCCCACCTGCTAAAATGGAAAACATTTTCGCTGTAAAAACGAAACGATTGTACGTGACCATTAGCATTGTTGCCGTTCCACTTCGGGCGCGGTCGGGTGTTTCCGCCGCCTACTTTTCTATCAGTAAAGCGAATGCGTGTTTGTTTTTATCGTATTTTTCTAAAGTCTGTTTATCTGTAAGCTGGAGCAAAAATAATTTAAAAAATCGTCGTCATTTTACCTTGCCAACGTTCTTGTAGAAAATACTAATAATTTTTAAGGTCTCTTGTCCTCAATAACACGTAACTTCAATAAAAATCATTAAACAAGCAACATCGTTTTATTGGTTCTTTTCTATTTATTTTAACAAATAACTACAACATTTTTACAAGCTTTTATTTAGTTTCACAGGTCCCGATGTTTTTCTGTGATCAAAAATCTTGCAACTTAATTTGATTCACCTTTTGGTTACCGGCTATTATACACGGTGCTCGTGAGCATTGCGAGAGATTTAAACCACGAATTCCATAGGCTATAAGAAGTAATAAATGTTATATGAACTTAGGTCGAAACACGACTTTTTTATTATTATTACGGCACGTTAATACGACGTTAGCAATTATTATGTATGAAAACAATTAAAAAAAAATCGTGTTTCGATCTGAGTTCATATAACATTAATTTATTACTTCTTATAGCCTCTGGAATTCGTGGTTGAAATCTCTCGCAATGCTCACGAGCACCATGTATTAGGATGACAAAAATCTTCTATGGAGTATCATAAATGCGATAGTCGAATTCACATCCGTCCTCCTACTCAAACTTTCACATATACATAAATACTAAATAGCAAATTCGTATCACTTTAATCCCACCAGGAAATACGAACGAGCGACAGCACAACACAGGGTGTTACAAAGCGAATGGAAAATCGAATCGTCAACTCGTCAGCGTCCGACGTTTATTGGTTGCGAGACAACTCTCCCGATCCAAAATGGTGTATATCTCGTTGATATTAGAGCGATTTGTGGCGGCAACGGGCGGAATCGTATTCGGGAAGGAAACGTGTTGGCGGTGGTGTTTACATGCATGCGTGCTGTGAGGCTGATGGTTTGCTGGTTATGGTAATATCGAGGTGTACTTGATCTGTGACATGAGGGATTACAGGCCGTTTCGGTATTGCGATCAAGTGTGTTAGAGTGCGTGTTTTATTTAAAAATGGATTTACATTAGTGGTAATCATACTAACAATCATACCTATGTTCTCAAAAGAAATACTTAAGCAAAAAAAACCTTTTTTTAGGATATTTGTTTTTTTAAATGTTTTTTTTATTGTTTCTTCCATGGATGTCGTAAAAGGCGACTAAGAAAAATTGGTTTACGTATGCTTTAGGCGACAGGCTAGCAACCTGTCACTATTATACCTGTTCCACCTGTTATCATATCAAAAATTATGCTAAAAGTGGCTGCGAAATAGACAAGATCATGGTTTTGTCTATGTCACGTTTTGTATGCTCTGCCTACCCCGTTTGGGAACATAGGCGTGATTTGCGCGTTTTTTTTTTATCTACAATCAATTTCAGAAGGACCTTGATTGCCAAGAGGAATGAGCAACCAGATTTTTATAATACCTTTGTTATCAAACGAAGCAGGCAGATGAAAAAAAAATGTTACATGGTCAAAACTATGACTGTTTCGTGTTTAGTAGTCAGTTTAGTTTTACAACAACGTAACATAGAGAGATCCCCCTGGGGATAAGTTCGCCTTTGTACATGGAGCTGTTATCCTGTATTTTGTTTTATGTATTTGTTATACGCAATAAAGAGTCAAACAATACAATACAATACATAGATAATAGTGACAGGTTGCTAGCTTATCACCTAAAGGCTTACCTTAACCTTTTTTCCTTAGTCGGTTCTTACGATATTCAGGGAAGAAATGGTGAGGTGTTATTCTTAACCTGATACCACTGATGATCTTAATATCTTGAACAGAAATTGCATCTCGAAATTCTATGTTTTTTTTGCTAATAACGACTTGAAGACTGGCAAAAAACAGCACCAACTTTATAAAACGCTTTCTCCTTATTAACATACATAAAATTCACCTTATACCCTTAATCGTGAGCGATTTTCACTTGTATTATAAAATCGGCCGTCTGAAAAATCGGGACCGATTCACAACCAAATCCGATTTTACCTGCGTACCTCGAGAGCCTTGCAAATCTACACCACGCAAGGTCATTACCGGGTGTTGCCAACCGTAAAATGAAGTAATAAAGTCGGGAAGAGCTATCCGATTGTTTGTTCCAACGGTGGAACACCCTGTGTGTCGATGACGCCAAATGGCATCCACTATGGATAGGAATAGAGGAAGGTGGCACTTGGTAGTATTTTGGGATGCGATTAGTGGTTTTATATCGAGTTTTGTTTTAAGAAATGTTTGTTTTAAGATTAAGTAGTTGTTTTATACATTTTTAAGTGCTTATTTTAATACATACACATTATCAGGCCTGTATGGGGTAGGCGGAGTATACAAAACGTTAGTCAAAAACCAAGACTTTCACGTTACGTAATAATTTTTAGAATTTTTTTACGTTTAAAAACAAGAAACCCGTGTGGTGTCGGGTCTAGAATAGCACCTCTCCATTTCTTCCGTGGATGTCGTAAGAGGCGACTAAGGAAATGGGTTTAGGTATTCTTTAGGCGACAGGCTAGCAACCTGTCACTATTATACTACCTCTTACATCTGTTTTCAAACCCAAAATGATGCTAGAAGTGGCTGCGAAGCGTGAAATAGTCATAATCTTGGTTATGTCTATTTCACATTTCGTGCGCTCTGCCTACCCCATTTGGGATTATAGGCGTGATTATATGTATGTATGTATGTAAAAACAAGATGCGAATGCGAATGACAGCTGTCACAGGTTCACTAGGTGACGGCGGTTGGAGGACAGTCAAATGTAAAGACGATGTTCGTTAACAGCCGTAGTTTGGAACACGTGCGGTGACTGCATTAGGTGAACGAGTCTACGTAATTGCCTCTTGTAGTTCCAAACGCACTTACAATGGAAACGGGCCGACATGGTGCGATATCGTCAAAGTATCGGTTGTAATATTCGAAAATAAACGAGAAATCGTGCACATTGCACCATCACGCCACCGCTCCACTTCCGATATCGGTAAAAATCGTCTTAAGAAACAAAACAAATCTCATTCTCACACATTCTCCGCCATTTTGAAATCAATTTCGATTATAGCAATACTTTTCTCTGACGAACAACAATAACTCCATCACAGATAGATAGTAAACCCGGCAGACAGCGATTCCGAATTTCGATTTAATTCAAAGACCCATAAAATTCGAGCCACTAACTTGATTTACACCAAACAGTTACGTATACCGTTAGAATCGCGTTAAACTCGCATCTATTTTACGACTGTATGCCCGATCCATATTTTGAAAAGATAATAATGTTCAAGATATGACGCCTCGATGTGCGATAAATTTATTATGAGATGTGCGGGATTCGTTTACGCATCCATTCTTCGCGCGATCGTAAAGTTCTTAGGTAATTTTATATGCGTGTTATCTATTGAATATCCGTATGGCGCAGTGTTACTTTACCGTGTGGTGCCGGGTTAGAATAGCGCCTCCTCCTTTCTTCCGGTGGGTGTCGTAAGAGTCGACTCTGGGAAAGGGTTAGTGTATTGTGGACGATGGACTAGCAACCTGTCACTGCAATATCACGTTTAACCACCTGGTCAACCTGAAATTGCTAAACGTGGCACTGGATTTTTGAATTCATGTGCTCTGCTTACCCCTCTTGGGAATACAGGCGTGAGAATATGTATGTATGTATTACTTTATCGTCTCTTATAGTTCCATCGAGAGTGAGGGAAACTGTTGAATCAAGTCGGCTGGTGTCTAGGGTAAAATAAGCTTGAAATTAAAATTTTGGGATTTTTAACTTGTTAGGAACTTACTTATACTCCGTTTTATGTAACACTAGCTTTCCGCCCGCGGCTTCGCCCGCGTGGAATTCGGTTATATTGCGGTATAAAGCGAACATTCCCTCGGGAACATAAATTTTTCCGGGATGAAAAGTACTCTATTATTTAATCCGGACTTCTATCTTTACGTCTGCAAAATTTCAAAGCAATCGGTTCAGTAGTTACGGCGTGAAAGCGGAACAAAAAAACTTAATACAAAGTTGTATAGTAAGGATTAGATTTTCAACGATTAAATCCTCACACATTTTTAAATAAACTTAAGGCGTCACCGCAAACGGTACTACAGTTTGCACTGAAATTATAACATTGTAACAAACAGTAATAAGAGTTATTGTAGTGATTTCCAGTTTGAATTCTTTAGAAAAAATCAAATATTGTCCCTTAGAAGTCCAATCTTAAACGAAACGTCCTTTTTTTTGTAGATTAAATTTTATTGCGTGGTAGCTTAGCGGTTCGACCTGTGGCCTCTCATGCAGAGGGTCGTGGGTTCGATCCCCGGTCTCGCACCGCTGCATTTTTCGGAATTTATGTGCGGAATCAAATTTGTCATTTACCACGAGCTTTTCGGTGAAGGAAACATCGTGAGGAAACCTATACACAGTGACGAAGTAATTCAATGTTGTGTGTGAAGTTCTCAATCCGCACTGGGCACGCGTGGGAACTATATTCCAAGCCCTCTCATACCAAGAGGAGGTCTGTGCCCTGCAGCGGGACGTATTTACCCTGGATGATGATGATGAAATTTTATTATGTTATACACTAGTGTGAGCTGACTTTCTTCAGACAGTAATCTATACTAATATAATAAAGCTGAAGAGTTTGTTTGTTTGTTTGACCGCGCTAATCTCAGGAACTACTGGTGCAAATTGAAAAAATCTTTTTGTGTTGGATAGACCATTTATCGAGGAACGCTTTAGGCTATATAACATCACGCTGCGACCAATAGGACCGAAGAAACAGTGGAGAATGTGAGAAAAACGGGGGAAATTTGTCACTATTCCACGCGGACGGAGTCGCGGGCACAGCTAGTAATAAATGAAGGTAGTAACAAAGGTAGAACAGTCGTGCGCCGGTATTAGTTTCGGCGGGCACGAGCAGTCGCGCAAACAAAGCTGTAGACGCAGTGCTCATTTGGTAGCAGCCGCCGCGGCTCCTAGATGAAGGGCTATAAACTAGCTCCGGCTAGTGTGTTTCGATCCAAACTCGATTTAAGACACGAGTTATCTATATTCTTCATTATGATCTGAGACAAACTCGTATTGAGAGAAAATGGATATAAACTTTGAGATTCGTTTGACATGTTTCAGACCACTAATCACAATTTAAGTAGATATGGCATATATTTATGTCATAGAGGATAGAACCTATAGAGAAACAATGTTCGCAACCCCGGTCCGCAAATAGTTTGTTGATTTCAACATACTAAAC
>BHDV01016899.1:70231-111463 GCA_005406045.1 Adoxophyes honmai | reverse complement strand
CACCTTCGGCAATCCATACAATCTCGGTGCCTGCACGATCTTTGGCTTGTATAGTCGCTCAAAAACATCTTCGTCGAACAAATCCGCGTAAACATAAATATGTGTGAGAATCACGAAAGTTTAAAACAGTATTTAGATATGGCATGTCTGTGAAAATGTCATGTGATCTGTACTAACTCGAGGTGACTAAGTCGATGAAGTCCATATTTTTCAGTACATACATACATACGTCACGGATGTACTCCCAATTGGGGTAGGCAGAACACACGAAACGCTAACGTTTAGAGTCGCCTCCTTTGTACCTCTCTCATCAATGCTCTCAAAGCTCCCTTCCTTGCAATCCATACACTACATGACTGAACGTACACGTCCATTGATTCCCAAAGTTATCTATCTCTTAACATATCTCTACCTTGGAGTTCACCAGACTAAACTCCGGGCAGACTGCATAAGCTATGTCGGGATTAAGTGCACAATAAATTGTCCTAAGTCATAAGTTGGCCAGGATAAGGCACCGTAATATGAAATCCGGTACCAAGCGCACTGCATTACACATTTCCAATTCCGTCAGAATCGGAAAGAATCGTATTCATTCGTAAAGAACTACGTTCGTTCCTTTTCGACTAATCTGGGTAGAAAGTCGCATCTATCAGATAACGCAAAAATGGAAGCATGCGGTACGTTTTATACTTCACTGGTTTGAATCGCGTCATTCTAAAACCCTATATTTTACAAAGGGTTTAAATACTCCCCAGTATTTACTGGGTATAAATACTTTCAAGTATTTGTAGAGCGTTAACTAGCTAGTATTTTATGGGAGGTAAGTAGAGTATCGGGTTTTATTACTTGTTTATCGTGATTGTATTAACAGAGAACAAGCTCGTTTGTTTGTGATAGCATCAGGTGATTAACGTTTAATTAAATCTGA
The DNA here is from genome assembly GCA_005406045.1 of Adoxophyes honmai. Classification (NCBI taxonomy): domain Eukaryota; kingdom Metazoa; phylum Arthropoda; class Insecta; order Lepidoptera; family Tortricidae; genus Adoxophyes; species Adoxophyes honmai. The sequence continues at coordinate 110,535 of BHDV01016899.1, read as the reverse complement.
TATGTTTTACTATGGAGACTGTACTTAACTGTATTTACTGTAGTGTTTAAATTGAGAATCTTGGACAAAAGCTTTTGAGTAGTATTGTGAATTGTTTCGAATGTTTTCTTTGATTTTTAAGGTTTTTATTGAGCACGGTAAAGAAATAGTTCTATCTAAATATCTTTTTACGGAGTTTTTACGTGATGATGCACATCCAATATAACAAGCGACACGAATAGCACTATTGGTTAAAGTACAAGCAAGACAAAGACAACAATGTTGCGGTGCCACAAAGAAGCGCCTAATGCTTAAAAATAAACGTTGCAAGTGATGGTAGGTATTCGAGAATTGTCATAAATTTGGGTTTAGTCGCTTTTCAGCTTTAAATAAAAACACACTTGTCACTTCATACTTTGGCCTTAAAATGCGCAAAAACGACAAAAATTCGGAGAAAATAGTCGTAGTTGGAAACACTGAAGGCAAGATAATCACGGTCGAACATCAACAAGATGGCTCGATCAGGTGAAAGGATCATCGTCTTCCAAATTTTACATGGTTGTAAGAGACGCAATAGACAGGAACCAATGGTGGCGGACCATTCACTTCCGGTGCAAAATTAACGCTGACCACGACGCTTAGATAATCAAAACATTTTTGTGGTTACATAGAAATAATATAATGAGGTAACGACTACAGAGAGAGATGCATTTTATTGAGCAGTTAATCTTTATTCAAATGTCCTGTATTTCCAAATAAGTTAGGCTGAGTTACATGATAGATATGTTAACAAAGACTATTATTCCATGTTTTGTAGCCGCACAATTTTAAAATTCAAGTTAGATACAGGTACAGTGACAGGTGGCTAGTCTGTCGATGATAGCATACCTACCATAATCTATTTCCTTAGTCGCCTCGTATGATATATTATCGCATGGGACAAACCCAAGTAGAAATACTAGGTATGAAAATGACCTAGTATTTTATACTCGGTACTATCAGGATACTTTGTACCTTTTAGATTGCAGGCAGTCATTCGTGAGGAACGACAAGAAATGTCAATTTGTCAATTTACTGAGCCGAAACTTTAAAGGTTGAATCATTAAGAGTGTACTGGGCCAAATGATTCGCGGAATGGAAAACAAACATTTCGTTAAGGTGAAATTAATTAAGATTAATGAATGCATCCTTCATTATTTAATGAAACATTATTTGATAAATATGTAACTTTATGAAAATTAGAGCGTTTTTTACTGTGCAAATGTTACTTTTATTGTTTGTTGTTTTCAAAGCGTTTTATTTCTTGTGTTATTAAAAGTATTGCAACCCAGAAAGATTATCTATTCTATGTGACTGCTGCGTAGTAAAAGTGTGATGTATTAAATACGTATTAATGGCGTACATATTTTTATGAGTATGTACATTCTGGTATAATTAAGAAATAACAGAGATCATTCAAATAACATAAAAAGAACGGTTAAAATGAGGCAGAAACTGAAGAATCCTGCACGAATCACATGCTTTCCAGTGCTCGCACCACTACACCTGCATGTTCAATATTTTTTTTCTTTCTATGATCATTTTTATTTTAAAAATATTCGAAATTTTAAGGCAGTTTTAGTACCGATACCGATTTCTTTACGTAGCTAAAAAAAAAACAAATAAAAGATACAGGATTTTTAACGTTGTCATTGTTTACTGCTTCCAAACTTATACTAGTGAAATTATGACATACTTACGTGTAAATAAAAGCTCTCAAGAAAAAGTAATACCTTTACTTAGTTTTCTATTACAATCCACTATAAGTCAATAATATTTCAACCCACTATTGTATTTATAGCAACAATGGCTGCCACAGCCACAGACAACAATCTTCGGACAAAAATCCTTTGTCTTCGTTTTCCAATATCAAACAGAAAGAGGTTTGTTATTTCCCGATAGTGGAAAAGTGAATTTAAAATCCGCGGAAAGGTTTAAGCATTGATGTAAGAAGGTCCTATCGGCCCTTAACATGATTGCGCACTTGGGAAATACTACATAGAGGCAAGTTGAGGACAGGTGAGCCAGCAAGAAGGGAGCAGTTTGTCTCGCTCACTCCTCATGCCAATCTTGCCAGCCTAAAAAAATCTTTACGTCAAAAAAAAAACATCACTCAAGAAACTTACCTGAAAAATTCATAAAATAATTTTATTTTAACGGTTTTGTGTCAAAGAATTAGAATCGCATTAATTTATTTGATTTTAATATACACTTAACTTAATATACAACATATTCACTATCAAGTCTACTTTTTTTGTAATGGTAACCCCTTAAGTCGCTATAATCCTTACATTGACCATGATTTTTTGCATTGTGGGACAGTATTAGGCGTAATCAATTAATTAATTACACGGTTACATTCAAGTAATTGTGATTCTTCAGTAATTCATTACCTAGGTCATCAAAATTACTGTAATAGTCTCCTGTGATTACATTTGTAATTCATTTCTTTGGAATCGGCATTATAAACCGCTGCTGTAATCTTAAATCTTGGGTAATCAAATACTTAAGTAAAATTACTACAGACTAGACTACTTCAATTAAATGCCAAACCTTTTCAATGTGTCAATTTCGTTAACGTCACTGAAATAAAATTGTTTTTTTATGTAAAATACTTTAAACGGTATAAATTGCGTATATTGAAAAACGGTTTTCTGTTTTCATAAGTAATCTGGTCATCAATTCCAGTAATTTGGAATTGATAATGATTCCTAAAAAAATACTAGTAATTGTAATATTTGTATAGATTACGAAATGCCCAACTCTGTTTCGAGAACATCATTATTTACTATTATTACAGTTATTGAAAAAAATAAGAATATTAAAAATAAAATAAAATATTCTGTGGCCAGAATATTTGCCCATACCTCTTTACAAAATTATTTATATTTCATATCCCGTGGTCCCGTGTGGTATCGGGTTTAGAATAGCACTAAGCCACTAAGGACATGGGTTTAGGTATTCTTTAGGCGACAGGCTAACAACCTGTCACTATTATGCTACCTCTTCCATCTGTTTTCAACCTAAACTATAATGCTAGAAGTGGCTGCGAAGCGTGAAATAGTCATACGCATTGTTATGTCTATTTCACGTTTCGTGTGCTCTGCCTACCCCATCTGGGAACGTAGGCGTAATTATATGATTATATTATGTTTCATATAGTTTGTGATAGCCACGTTATTTGCCTACAATATTAACAGATAAGCCAACTACTTAAGATAAGGAAACTAAATTATGCTAAAAAAAGGCAAGAAATTGTGAAATTGGTCACGGTTTATACCCCCATGTATATGTATGTGTGTGTGTATGTACCCCCATATTATAACAGAAGTTGACAATCGAATAAACAGAGAAATTGACGTTATGCATTAAACTACCGTGAGACTCACTCATGTTTAAAATTATCGGACGGACGTTAAATAAATCGAGTTTAGCTCCTAGATGAAGGGCTACGAATTAGTCCGAAACATGTCGAGCTAAACTCGTTTTATTTAACATAAGTTATCCGATAATTTTCAACAAGAGAAATGGAAATGGACGACTAATTTTTAATAATTGTAAAGCGCTTTGAATTTACTGATTGAAGTAAATAAGATTTATACGCTTGTAGATGATCAAATTTAACTTTTAAATGTGCATAAAAATACTCTAACCAACCCATTTGGGAATTTAAGCGTGATGTAGGTAAGATTACGACATTGAATGTCCCATATTGCAAAAATCTCATTGTCACCCAATTAGAAAGGGACTTTTACATCTCTGGTTGATCTTTCGGTCTTGGCTTCAGCTTTAGTGACAAGTAATCAGTCCTTATTTACTTGGTCCAAGGGTTTAAGAATAATAGGGATGACGGCTGTGATAAAAATTATTTACCATTTAATTTAAAGTTCGGTCATGGAAAATTATGGCATTTTTTTGGTTCATTAAATTGTTTCAAATCGACTTCACTCGAAATTTCTGAGCTCCGAATCCTCGAAATTTTTTATTAGTATAATATTTTTTCGTAATTTAACGGACGGTTTAAATTTTTTTTTGGTGTAGAAATACGTGTATGTTATGATTAATAAAACCGCATGTCCCTTTGGTACAGAAATTCGGACGTTTTTTAGTTTAGCCAAAGCTGAAAAATGTTTGGTGCCGGGTTAGAATAGCACCTCCCCCTTTCTTCCCGTGGGTGACGTAAGAGTCGACTCTGGGAAGGGGTTAGTGTATTGTGGGCGATGGGCTAGCAACCTGTCACTGCAATATCACGTTTAACCATCTTGTTACCCAGAATTTGCTAAACGTGGCACTGGATTTTTGAATTCATGTACTCTGCCTACCCCTCATGAGAATACAGGCGTGAGAATATGTATGTATGTATGTATGAAAAATGTTTATAATTGATACGAATTTCATACAACGAGTTTAATAAAATTTAATAAAATAAAAATATTTTGTACTTTAATCTTGAAAGAAATAACTCGTGCTCGCATTTTTATACGGAAAATATATATATTTTTTAATTACAAGCAAGTAAATAGTTTTAAAACCACCGGAGTTATTGGAATCGGAATTCGCGAGCGTCGAAGCTCCGTATCAGCCAAACTATTTGCTCAAGACGACAATTGTTTGAAAGTAAACAAATAGATTTAAATCGAGAACAGTTGGAACAAATGGAATTGAAGCTAGCAGTGATCACAGGTATAAATGATGCGCCATTATGGCGGGGTTTGAAAAATAACCGGGTGTAGCAGCCGGTTGGTGCTGGGAAGTGGGAGATACGGGCAGTGTAGGAGTGCGAACATGTTCGGTAGAATGTTGTAGATAAGTGCTTAATAAAAACCGGGACAAATGTGTGACAGAAGCGGGCACAAAATGAGCAAAAAAATTCCATCCAGGATAATGGATTGACGGTCAAACTTAATTGTCATTATCTCCATACTTAGACAAAGAACAAAATGAGACAAAATATTTTTTTTTATATCACAATTATTAAGAGGAACAAGACATTGAACCACATATCGTATATTTAATAATCCAATACAATATTAAACTTAGCATAAAACAATAATTGACTGCGAGAAGGGGCACAACCAAACGTCTAAGTGCCTAAGTATAGTGTTGGGACACGTAGATACACCGCGACCGACATAGTGATGTCCCATACAACCGATTTTCACAGCTAACACAATAAAGTAAGTTGTACTGCATGATATTTTTTCTAAATTTCAAGAAGATTTTAAATCAACCAGAAGTATATATCGTATAAGTTTTGAGTTTCTTTGCAAATGTGTGGAAAATGCAACATAAATGACAATATCTTTTGCCGTTAGCGCCTTTTAAGGATTTAGTAATAATAATGGCATTCTAAGTGCTGAAAAGTATCGACGACGGGACAGGATTCACTTTTTATTCTCACTAGCTTTCCGCCCGCGGCTTCGCCCGCGTGGAACTCCTTTAAATTGCGGTATAAAGCACAACTATAAGAAAACTTCTCGTTTCAAACGACACACAGCGCCATCGATCTATCATCTATCGATCAGTCATCGATCGATATCGATCAGTCATCGATCGATATCGATCTATCATCGATCGATATCGATCTATCAAGCAAACTATATTTTTGTTTTCCCTCAGGAACATCAATTTTTCTGGGATAAAAAGTAGCCTATTATTAAATCCGGAATTTTATCTTTACGTCTGCAAAATTTCAAAGCAATCGGTTCAGTAGTTACGGCGTGAAAGCGGAACAAACAAACAAACAAACAAACAAACTTTCTGACTTGTAATATTAGAAAGGATACCCAACATTTTGGTTTATTTGAACTCGAATCTAAAATTTACCATCCGTATCTCCCGTGTGTCCATTTAAGCTATTACGACACGCAGTCGGATCGTGTTTGGAATTGTTACTAATGCAGCAATGCATTTTGTTGTTTTGCTCTGACGAAAGCTGAGATAAAGCGGCGTATCTTTTTCATATTTGTTTAAAGGATTATTCCATTAGCGTGTGTTGGAAAATTTGGTTTTCAAACGAGATACAATTTAATTTTGGTGCTATTTTGACGTTGGGAATTCGCATAACCCTCGTTAAAGAAGGGCACAGTTATTTAGGTACTCTTTACGAAGTAATTTTCATGACACCATGTTTTAATTCACATCATTGTCTGTATTGGTCAAGTTTGCCGATGAATGAACACGAAAGAACATCAACCGTACATTGATTGAGTCGAAGTTAGACGTCATCATTGTTATTATCACCATTGCCTTTATTATATTATAACCCTTATTTCATAAAACTCAGCGGCATATAACAGGATAGGAATTCCCAACGTTGAAGTTAAATAAAGTCGAAATTATGGAAAGATTGGCACATTTAAAAATCAGTAATAATAATACAGCCATTTGCTACACATTTTGTTTAATTTGTTAAGGAACTAATCAGTCACGATGTACCTAAACATTGACAGGCCTCAGCTAAAACTTATCACGAAAATCAGCCCCAAATATAGAAGCAGAAACTTGTAAATGGAACAAACTACTAAAGTATTATATTAGCCACTTTCTATATATTTGTATTATTTGTACATACCTACATACATCACGCCTGTATCCGCAAATGGGGTAGGCAGAGCACACAAAACGCTACACTAACGAACTCATGACAACTCCACGTTTCGTGACCATTTCTAGCATATTTTATTGGGTTTTGAGTTGACAGGAATAATAGTGACAGTTTGCTAGCTTATCGCCTAGCCTAAAGTCCTTAATCTGTTTCCTTAGTCGCCTCTTACGACATCCACGGAAGAAATGGCGAGACGTTATTCTAAATCTGAAACCACGCAGAAGTTTAAATTGCGAACTAATCAGTTAAGACGTACCTAAACAATGACAGGCCTCAGCTAAAACTAATCACGAAAACCAGCCCAAAAATAGCAGAAACTTGGAAAGGAACGAACTACTAAAGTATTCTATTTGCAAGGGGTCAGCTTGGCCATGCTTGAATTATTTGTAACACGGTTGGAGTGCACACTTGACAAATACTTGTTTGTTTTTATGTACTTTATGGCTCGGTGGATGTTATTGGATGGCTGTTTGGAGGCTTCAGGGGTGGCGTTATTGCTTGTGCGGTGGCATTTGGCGTTTCAGTTTATTTTGGTGGCTTTTTAACCAGTCTCATATTATTATACTTCACGCCTATGTTCCCAATTGAGGATACAGCACGCGTAACGTGACATAGACAAACCATAATTTTAGGTTTGAAAACAGATGGAAGAAGTTTAGTACTTAGTATAAGTTGCTAGCCTGTCGCCGAAATTCACAACGGTAAAAGAAAAGTAGATGACGTATCCAATTCTGTCTTTCCGTGCGTTTATTTATCTGTCCTAACAGCGTTTGATCCGGCCTTTAGTCAAATTACAATCGAATCAATTAATTACTGACCCAGCGCAGAACGTTGTCACAGTAAACATAACAAAGATTTCCTTTGTTGAGCTATACAATCGTCAGAATGACGTTAACTGTAATTAGGTTCTATGCTTGGCTAGGAATCGATTGGTTCGGCTTAAGGCTTGGAGAGATCGCAATAACCTAAAGCGCGTCAAGTAATATTTCCACCTGATAACTGTTAAAACTGTTCCGCCGATACATCTTTAAACTGGGTGTAAACTAAACAAACATCCGTTTAATCCTCGATTGCTTTGGTAACAAAAACTAATTGGAGTTCAAGAGTTCAGCCCCCTTAATAAATGGTTGGCGCAAGTTGCTAACTGACGGCGGTAGTGAGTTTATCTCTTATGAGGTTCATAATTATTTCGTTTTTTCTGAGAGATTCCTGCCTGTTGCCTAAAATATACCTACTTTGACATGCCATCCATGGCATCCACGGAAAAAATGGAGTGGTGTACTGAACCCAACAACATACGGGGAATAATTTGTTTAGCCACCAAAAATTATGTTATGAAACTTATATTCCTGTTTAAAGACACTAGCAGTTTTTCTATGCAAACCAAATAAAAAAACTACTAAAATTATCTAAATATATAAAAGGAGAAACTGACTGACTGACTGACTGACAGCCTAAACGGCTAAACGTAGGCACTTGAAATTTGGAAGGGACGTAGCCGTAAGACCGTAGAGGTGCACTAAGAAAGGAACTACCGAAATTCCCACGGGAACGGGAATAAGCGGGAAAATTATATTATTACACGCGGACGGAGTCGCGGGCACAGCAAGTTAGCTCATTTTTTTTTAATTATTTCTGGAATCAAATAGATGTTAGTTCAATATTCGTTACTTCGAGAGAAATATGTTTAAAGAATCTGGTTCAATTACAATACTTTATGACGATTTCGTCTTAATGAATACTTTTTAGCTTTGTTATATCCACTACCTATAGAAGTTACCTTAATGAGAAGGTCATCATCTTAGATCTACTTCACAGCTCTTTAGCAAAAAGAAGTCTGTCTTCTCAAACGAGCTTGATCTTGTACAGAAACTTCGAGACTACCATCGTAATTGTAAACATATTTTATACGGCGCAGCTATAAATTCCGCTTATGACTTACAAACTGCCAAACTTGCCCCTGTTAGTAGGCAAATATTGGGAATAAAGTTCAAGTGTTTGCGTTATTAAACCAATATTTATACAAGTTTGAAATGTTAATACAGGTTTACCTTAAGTTAGGAAGAAAGTGATGTTGTCGATCGCTTCGACTACCTAACTAGTTAAGAGCACTAATGCGTGCATGATTATTACTCTCTACGCATCAACCTTTTTGGGATAAGTGGTTAAAATTCAGAATAGGTATAATACTTTCGATGAATTCTCTGGTCCAAATAGATAGGAAGCAACCGAGCCAGACTTAGCTGTTTCTACACCAGAAGTTGGTCACTGGCATCGTTCGTATCTTTCACTGAATATCCAATCACTTCTGTTGACTCGTGTATGTGCTTTCCGTATTCTTGTCGGGTTTTCCACGATCACCAGAAACTTACCTGTTATTCCGGAAACTGCCACCTGTGTCACCACACTGCTTTCAATGACGTCACCAGAAGTGTGCTCGACGTTAACGACGTTCCTAAAGTATTTATTGGAACACATACACAAGCTTCTTTCAGGCTTGGAGGTGAGGTTTGAATAGAATACAACTGTGTTTCCTGTGGACCCATTATGGATCACAACGAACACCTCAAATTCCTAGTTCATCAGCCGCCAATCTCGCCACTCAATAACGTCATCATTATAGATTTTCCTACAGTTAACTAACACCACACAATCGATTCCTTTTGTCAATCCGTACTAGCTAATCGTTTTCCAATTTCACGTGATTCTACTCGTCAGAATGTCACATCTCACTAACGGAATTAATACTTCAACTTGAGCTTTAATACGGAGATACAACTCTGTCGTCTCTGTAAATATACTGTGCAACTCTGTAACGGGTCTGGAATCTAGAAACCAAATTTGCATTGAATTAGCATTTCCCTATTAGCTTAGATAGTCGGTTCAATGCATGTTATTTCCCAAGGTAATCGGTGTTCCAATGCCTTGGTTCAAGAAGCTGTGAGACTATCGTTTTGTTGCAAAGGTTTTCCCTAATTGAGATTAGATTTTTTGTTTTAAATTAATTTTAATTTACATGACTATTTCACGTTTTGCGGCTACTTTGGTGTAGTTTTTTAAGTTGGCAGCTATAATAATGACAGGTTGCTAGTTTGTTGCCTAAAATTTATACCTTAACCTATTTAGTCGTTACTTGCGACATCCACGGAAGAAATGAGGTGTTATTTAAACCCTGACACCATACGGAAACTTTTTGGGAAATAATATTTTTTCTCAAAATTTCAATAATTATCATTGTCAGCAATTTGTATCGTTTCTAGAAACTGGAAATTGAATTAGCCATATTCGATTGGCTTGTCCCAAAAATCAACGTCAAACCGGTTTTATTTTACTATAGTATCTACATAGAAAGCATCAACAAAAGAATGTAAATTCTTGTTTCATTTTAACAACACGTTACTTTAAAATTCTGAACAGTATATTCAGTAAGACCATTTTATTTGAAATCTGCGAGGTCACTTATTACAAAACTTAGTCAGACTGTTTCAGAGAACTGCAAAGTCAATGAAACGCGAGTTGGAAACTGACTGATTTATTAAAGCAAATGTACGCCTACCTTACAATTTGTATCTGCATACCCTACAAGAACGTTAAAAAGTGATCTCCTAAAATAATACAACCCAGTTTCGGCTCCTAAAGTATGTTCCATACAATTTATAGCTCTATTAAGCCATAATAATTGCCCATTTAAAGTTTCGGATTGTTTGAAAAAGAAAACAATTTTATTCGGTATTGTTAGCGTTCTGTACGACGAAAGGTAAGCGGAAACCTTAATCGTCATTGGTGTCTTATCTGTTTGATTACCTGTATTATTGTTCGCAAGACTTTTAGACATAGACTATAGATAATATACATTAGTGTCTCTGTTGGAATTGGAAAGCGTGTCTAGCCTGGTTTACATCAAAAACAAACTGATACATGACATTAAAAATTAGTGTGATAGGACATAGGACTGTACAGTCACGAACCGGGATTGTTGAGCCACTTGCCACTGTTTGCAATTTAGACGTGTCATCAATGACCGATGTGACAGACTAGATGTCAGCTATTGGATTAGTATTACACGACCAAGTTACAAACATAGGTAAGTGGCTCAACAATCCCTGTTCGCGATGGTACAATAAGACTACGCCATTTGAGAATAAGGCGAAATATATTATGTGGTAAACACAAGTGCCAATACCACGATAGTTTTATGTACTAGATACATATGATATGTTATGAGTATGCAAAGTAAAGTGATGTATGTATGTAAGAAATTAGCCTAGAAAAAAATTCTTTATTTTTAATTAATTAGTCTTAATTTCTTTGAGAAAATTGTGATTATTTCGCATATTGTGAGTGTAATTAATACCTATGTCAAGTTTGTACAGAACCCTCCTAACGCGAGCGCAACCCGCTACCGATTAATTTTTATACGCTTATTATCTTTTGTTCCAACTTATATCTGTATTTCACGATTGCCCAGAAATTGCCTTTCAACAATGTAAAATGGGAATTCATTCCGCCAGAAAGAGGTGGTACGAGTACAGAGGAGAAATTAACGTTTCGATTATTTAGCTCGCACAAAAGGAAAAGCGTGTTCGTGGAAATTTAAATGCGAAAAACGATCTCTTGCCAAATTCAGTCCGTGTGTGGGCGGAAAATTAAATGTTTTTTTTGAAGTATCAGGCTTTATTTAAGTTGCAATGTTATCTTGTGCATTGTTTGTTTGATTTAAATCTTAACTGAATTTGCCGATTCAGTGGAGATTTATTTGTACACCTGTCTAAGTTAATCGCAAAAAAAACGTACACAGTACAATCAAGTGTTTGTACGTCACTTTCATTATTAGCCTTAGGGATGTCAATTATGGCGTACGCATATGAAACTATCGTAATAGTGGCATTCGTGTCTACTTACTTAAATTACTGCTTGCCTTGTCTGCAAGGATGTACTTATAGCTAACCGTTGCTTTACAGCCAACGTCAGTACCGTGTCATTTATGTACCAACATAATCTTGCGACGATTTTGAAACTGGCGAAATGAATAATTATTTTATTTTAAAGGGTAATAAATTCCTATGCACCTTTTTACAGCATGCTAACGGAAAACATTTTAAGGAATTTCGTTTAAGATATTTAATTTTGTTACAGGTTTTTACTCTTGCGATACAGTGGCCCGTGTGGTGCCGGGTTAGAATAGCACCTCCCCCTTTCTTCCCGTGGGTGTCGTAAGAGTCGACTCTGGGAAAGGGTTAGTGTATTGTGGGCGATGGGCTAGTAACCTGTCACCGCAATATCACGTTTAACCATCTGGTTACCCTGAATTTGCTAGATGTGGCACTGGATTTTTGAATCCATGTTCTCTGCCTACCCCTCATGGGAATACAGGCGTGAGAATATGTATGTATGTATGTATGATACAGTGGCCCTTGTCTGAGAAGAGGTAGTTGACCGTTGCTTTACAGCCAACGTCATGTCATTTATCTTTAATCAGCATAGCTCAGCGCTCTCGGCGGCAAACAGCCATAAATCCGTACGGCGCGATAACTCCGGACTGGCTCCGCAAACTGGAAGCTTGTCACTCTTTGTTTGTCCTTTTTAGGGAACACATACAGTCACGAACCGGGATTGTTGAGCCACTCGCCACTGTTCGCAATTTAGACGTGTAATCAATGACCGATGTGACCGACTAGATGTCAGCTATTGGATTAGTATTACACGACCAAGTTGTAAACATGGGTAAGTGGCTCAACAATCCCTGTTCGCGATGGTACATACACAGAAGGCAAAACACACAAAATGTGATAGACAAAAAGTGATTGATGCTATTTCACAAATCGTAGCTACTTGTAACATAATTTAAGGTTTGAAAATAGATGAAGAGGTAGTTGCTAGCCTGTCGCCCAAAGCATATCTAAACCTATTAAATATACATATTTCTTTCCGTGGATGTCACAAGAGGCGACTAAGGAAATAGGTTTAGATATGCTTTAGGCGACAGGCTAGCAACTACCTCTTACAACGCATTTGTATCGCTGTATTTACGCGTATACGGGCAGTAAGCGCGCGTTTCCGGATCACCCCGTGTGCTCAGGATTACTACAAGGTTGCGTTCGGATCATATTTGAAGTGCGTATACGTGTCACCTGCGCGTTTACTACGCGCTTTAAACACCCCATATGCTAGGAGTTTTAGAGTACATGGTCGAACACAGCACTAAGGTGCAGACGACAGACTATCCGTGACGCAATTTTTAGTCCGTGAAAATAGAACCTATGCGGTAACGGACGGACTTTTTGTGCGTCACTGCATATAATTGCATAGATTCTATTTTCAGATTAAAAAATGCGTCACGGATAGTCTGTTGTCTGCGCTACACTACCACAACATTTCTTTCTATTCCAGTGACGGGCCAACATGAAGCCGGAAAATATAACGCCTCCCACTAGAAAGAACGGGGTTCTAAAAATTCCTACAATTCTCCACTGTACGTTAAATAGCGGTAATATAGCTGCATTTTAGTGCCTTCGTTGTAGAGAATTCTGTATTTACCCATGTACGTCGGGCTACACTTTTAATATTATGTGCTGGCCACACTTTTGTGAAGGCTAGTTTTGACAGGTAGAGTAGCTGTCAAAAGTGTAATATAAAATGTCTTTGTGGATGGGCTATTAGCAGGTAAAACCCCAGACGATAAGTACCTTATTACTTTGATAATAACTAAAATTATGAATGTAACGTAATGAATATTCGTTAATTACTTTCGTTATGAATATTGGTAATGAATATTCGTTATTACTTTGTTTAGGAAGATCTAAAAAAGTAGCGATTAATTTCTACACTGATGTATGAAAAACAGTTTTAGGGCATAAAACAAGCAACAATTACCCCGAATTGTATTTTTAAAGTAAAACAACAAAACCATTAATTAAAATCACCTAACACGTTCATTTCTCCCTCAATTTATTCCCTGGAAGCAAAAAAAAAAGTAGAACCGATTTATTCTCCCAACCCTGTTAGGTTGGTAGTAAACAATCGATGAGTTATTATCTCTCTTTTGCAGCCAGTTCTATTCAATGACGCAGTATAAAAGAAAAATATTCACCTGCTATTATTGCTAGGTGAATTATGAATAATGCAAGCCACGGAGGTGGTGATTTGTTCCGCCAGTGTTTTGTTTCTTTCGGTACACCCGATTTTTGAATTTAGAACGCTGAGATTTTCTTTTGTTTATGCTTGCTTGCCGGAGAGAAATGTTGAGGAATAAGCAGTTGGAAACTGTGAACGGTTTTATTTTGTTTACGCCTTGACTGAGGTAAAGCGAAAAATCGTATTTCATTTTTATGAAGCTTTTGATTTTTCTACTAAACTATTGGAGTCTTTTACGTTTTGAAACTCTGGAAAACCGCAGACTTTATTGCAAATAGGTAAGAAAAGTTTTGCTAAGTTATATAAAATAAAGTATGTTCTTATGAACCTCCTTCCCAATTGGAGCCATTACAAGCGAATTGAAAATACACAATTTTGTAGAAATTTCATTAATCTTTAACGGTTGGTCAACATTCAATTTATCGATGGCTTATTGGGAATAAGAAAATGACAGATATGGGCGCTATGTTATTTTCCTACAGTTAATAAGGTAAACCGATATACTGACGAATATTGGGACGTGTCCTTCCCCATTTAGTGTTTAAAACTGTGCAATGTCTTTTCTGTATTGGATTGAAATTAGATACATCGACTGATTGGTTGGCGTTAAAAACAATCCTCATAGTTTTTCTACTCTTTTTTTATGAAATTGGTTTCAAGTATTACAATGGATGGATGGATTATGCCCGAGATAGAGTGGAGTGGCAAAAAGAAGGGAAGGGCATTGCTCAGCATCGGAACACTATTTTTTTATTTTTTTTTATTTTTATTTTTTATAATGTTGTTAAAGTCTAAATATGTAAACCTAGGATAGTAGAGAAGAAGCTCGCATAGCCATTTCTTTATGCCATGCGCTGAAACTCTAGTCAGTAAATTATTTCTCTGTCTAAAGTCTATACAGGGTGGCCGGAAATTGACCGTAAATATTTTAAACAGTTTACTGGTATACGCGTCTGAAAGCACCTGTGACGTTTTTTTTTAACAAATTTTTCATCTACGGATGGCTCCGCGTAAAGCTACAGCAGTTTTTACAAATATATGCTCTTAAAATTATTTACAACTAGAGAGATTTTTTTTAATGATTTTTTTCCTTTTTTTTGTTTTTTTTTTTCCTTTTCAATGTTTTAATTTAATCATATACCTATATGTTTTTTTTCTTCCTCTCTCCATTCCTATGCCATTATATCTTAACCTGCACCTATGACGTTTTAACCCCGGAAGTTTCATATAGCAAAAATACGATAACCTGAAAATATTGCCTAATATTTTGTACTCCGGCTCTACGTCAAACGATTGAAAATGCGTATGCATCGGCTAACGATACTTGCGTTCGAGACGCAACGTAGTTATAAAACCAACAAGTTCAGTAAGGCTCAATTCACACCAGAAGAGCAGCGCAGCGCGTCGTAGCGGAGCGCAGTTTCAGTGTCATGAGAATTTCAAGTTTATTTTCATTACAATAAGACTTATTATGGCATGAGAAACTCTAACGATGCGCGCGGATGCCCGCGGATCCGCGGGAAATCCAGCGCATTCCATAAACAAAGCCGTGCGACTGCGCGAGCTGTCGCGGGAATGCCCGAGGGTGCTCGAGTAGTCGCGACGGCCGCTATCAATACATAATATCAATATGTCAATAATTATGTAAATTCCAGCGACTTCCTACGCATTCCAGCGGTTTCTCGAGCAGTCGCAGGAATCCTCGCGCATTCTCCACGGAGCGGGTCGCTGCGCTACGCCGCGCTGCGCTGCTCTTCTGGTGTTAATTGAGCCTAAGTAGTCAATGTACCCTACTTTGGCATTTGTCTCCCACAAGATAATAATGAATGACGTTTTCAGACAGTGGTTTAAATATTTACGGTAAATTTTCAGCCACCCTGTGTAATTGCAAATTATGTGCCATTAACACATCTAAATAGTATTACATTCGAGACTAAACATGACCCTTCAAATTTAAATATTTGAAGCGGATTATTCAATCGAATTTTAGTCCCTCCAAGGGAAAGCTTATTATCATAATGCCGACATAAACTTTACATTAGTGTCCTTTTAGCCTTAAGTCTGTAAAAGGTCTGTCTTGATAGACCAAGGAATGAAAATTGTGATCTAATTTGGATGTTTTATGAAGAAAAACATAATAATTAGACTAAATCCTTTGTGATGTTGGGATAGCATGATACCTCTCCATTTCTTCGGCGAGTGTCGTAAGAGGCGAATAAAGAAAAAGGTTTATGTTTTATGCTTTAGGTGGCAGGCTACCAACCTGTCACTATTGTACCTCTACCATCTGTTTTACACCTAAAATTATGCTGTAGTGGCTGCGAAGCATGAAAATAAAAATACATGATTTTGTCTATGTAATGTTTTGTGTGCTTTGTCCATAGAGGATAGAACCTATAGAGAAACAATGTTCGCAACCCCGGTCCGCAAATAGTTTGTTGATTTCAACATACTAAACGTCACCGTCACTGTCACAGAAACTGTACAGAGCCAATAATCGTAGAGAAAAGGCACTAGCGTTACGCGCGATCTTGGACCGGCCAATAAGAGCACAGCGATCACTTCAATTGTTTTGCGGAATAATTTCCGAACAACCAAGATGACATTAGTACTCTATAGGTTCTATCCTCAATGGCTTTGTCTAACCCATTTGGGAATATGGGCGTGATCGTATGTATGTACCTTTGAACTAGCTGTGTTCGCGACTCCGTCCGCGTTAAATTTCCCCGTTGGATTTTCCCCGTTTTTTCCACATTTTCAATGTTTTTTCGCTCCTATTAGTCTCAGCGTGTTGTTATATAGTCTTAAAGCCTTCTTCGATAAATGGTCTATCCAACACAAATGGTTTTTTTTTTTCAATTCGAACCAGTAGTTCCTGTGATAGTACATATAGATGTATGAGACTTGATGGCAAGGGCTGGATTCGAGAGACCAAGGATCGCGCTCAGTGGCGTGCTGGGAGAGGGCTGTGACCTGGGTGAACGAGCACTGGCTGATGATGATGACAATGATGAAGAAAAAAAAAAAAAGGAATACAAATGAATTAATCACGCCTGTGTTCCTAAACGGGGTAAGCACAGTGCACGTGATGTAACCAAAACCATGACTGAAGATCCATGGAAGAAATGAAGAGGGGTTAACCTAAATCGGATGCAGTGTTGGCAATGTTTTAAACAATTGTTTAAAACAAGTGTTTAAATCATAGTTTAAAACACTGAAAAATAAACATACCTATATAAAACATGTTTTAAAACATTTTGTTTTAATCAAGTTTAAATCAACCATAAAAAAACAATACCTACTTACTTACTTCATTTGTTATTATTTTTTACCAATTATTCAATACATTTAATTTTTGAGGTTGTGCCGGCTCTGTAGGATGGCAAAACTCGCTCTGTCAAGTACCTATAATAATATATGTACTATTGCGTAATCTTCTCTATCCTTCTATGCTTTAGGTGACAGGCTAGCAACCTGACACTATTATACTACCTCTTGCATCTGTTGTCAAACCTAAAATTATGCTAGAAGTGGCTGCGTAGCGTGGAATAGTCATAATCATGGTTTTGTCTATGTCACGTTTCGTGTGCTCTGCCTACCCCATTTTAGAATAAAGTCGTATGTACGTATTGCGTCATCTTGTTTGTTCAGTTACAAGTTAGAGTTACGTATCTTTTCTCTTTAGAGTACGTATTTAATTATATTTGATATAGCAAGAAGTGTTTTAAACTATGTTCAAAACATGATTAAAACATGTTTAAAATATATCAATTAAAACATTCTCAAAAAAGAGATTAAAACATGTTTTTTTTTTCGTGGAAAAAAAACACGATGTTTTGTTCTTTTAAAAAAAAACGAGTTTTTTTCCAACCCTGATCGGATGCCTGTAGCACTTAAAATTGTAAAAGTGGCAACGAGACATGAAATAGTCATGGTTTTGTCTATGTAGCGTTTCGTGTGCTCTGCCTACCCCGTTTGGACATACAGTCGTGATGTATGGGTCAATTTCTATAGAATTATCCTTTAGATTCAACTTTAAAGTCCTTTGCAGCTTTAGAGCTTTCATGAAATGTTATTTCGTACTATCTTGCAAGTTTCTTCATTCAAATGATAAGTAAAGAAACAAATGAATGTAGTTTGTGTTGAAGTATTACTAACTAGTGAGGCACTTAATTGAAACAAAAGTTTACAATGACGTTTTTATTATTAACGTTTTCATTTTACCTTATTGTTTTATTAACTAAATCACGTTTCATTTAATGCACAATAACATTTTTATTAATAGGCAAACATATTATTACTGTAGGTATAGATACAATCCAACTATTTAAGGAGTTACATTAATATTGGGCAAATACAATAAATTAGGTAGGTATACATTTATAATTTTTGAAGTATTTTTTACAAACGTAACATGAATAAAAATTTTAATTAAATGTTTCTTTTTAATAAAACATTACGAAATAATCTGTGAATCACATTAAGGCATAACTTTACTATTAACAACAATAAAATTATATTATATAATTACATTTATACATTAATAATACCTGTATTCTTCATACTGTTCAAATAACATTAACAATTAGGCTAAATTTGAAACATACAAAAAATTACGGTTATTAAAAATTAAAACTATTTTTAGACTCTGATCGTATTAATAATTGTAACTTATTTATTTATTTTATTTACGAAATAAAAAAGTTCTTTACCTATTTACATTGTATTTACTTTACCTAAGCTTTTGGACTATTTTTCAGAAAATTCAAATATTATTCATTATAATAATTAATACGTGTGGCATTTCGAAATCACAAACAACAATTTCATTGAATGTATTTACAATGACAAATATTCTAAATAATCAGTCTATATTAACGGTATTCCTATAAATTGATTAGAAGATTGTAGCATTCGTTACAAATAAAAAACTTGAACAATAAACTTCAATCAACAATGAAAACTGTAAAGACTGGATTAAAAAGCGAAATAAAAGTATATGTATTTTTGGATATTACTAAATTAATTATTGTAACGCGACGCTTGGCTAGAATATTATTAATATTGGCTACAATATTAAAAATAAAAAAAACTAAATTCAACGTCTAAGTTGCCGACAGTAGATAAGCAGTATAAAAGAAAATTCCGTAAAAAGTTTAGTCGTCCAGATTTAAAAACCTAATCATAAAAGAAAACTAAAAATATCAAGCGTTTCATTCCAAAAGTCATTTTGCTTTTCGAACTGACACGGAATATCGGACTCAATCTATACTGCTCTTGTCTGTGGAACATTCTCGAACGTAACAAAAGACGAGCGATGTGGACCAAACGTCTGGAATCTCGATTCGCATTTGTCAATCTGAGACACCCCGGTGAACTAGTTGCAGCGTGTAATATGAGTGCACATGTGTATGGTATATCTAGTTGTGTGTGTGTATTGATTTCATTTGTTACCGAATGCCGAGCGGGAGACATTGACAGTTCAGTGCATTTTCGTGAAAATGTATTTTGAAGAGCTTAGACTCGAGTGCTAGGGGAAGATGAACAAAATGTTCATGGACTTGAATTTAAAAAATATTTAAGAAGGGCAGTGGGACAAATATAGCCTGATGGAAGGATGGTTGGGGAAATCTTACTTTATGTTTAATCTACACTTTTTTTTTATAGTAAACTTGGCATTCAGGAAATGTATAAAAACACTGAAGATTGTTGAAAATAAGTACATCAAAATAGGTTTAAAAAAAAATCACAGAATTTCAATCAATACGCTACAGTGTTTGAAAAAAATACTTAACTTTTACAAAAACTCTTTTTAGCTAAATTCATTGTTTAACTTTACTGCGGTCGTGTTATTAACGAAGAACACAAACATATTTCATTAATAATTCATAATATCTACGCCAGCGCTTCTTGAACCCAGACGTAGTATTCACTGAGTACAGTGCGACCAAAAAGTGTTACATGAATAAAATTGAGGTCACTACATTTTACGACACGTAAGTTTTTGACGTATCTTTTATACCAGTTTCAGTTGTTTTTTTTACACTTTTCACTCGGTCTGTACCCTTAAAGTTTAGCACTGGCCCTCGATAATTTACAATCAACTAAATTGCTTTCAACCCTGAATGAACTACTTTTTACATACGTAATAATTACACAAAGTTCTAACTAAGGGTGGTTTTCCAGCGAAACTTTGCGACTGAGAATTCGACTTAAAAAAACATCTCTCCGTCTTCACCATTCAAAAAAGACTGCATAGGCATAAAGAAAATTTACCTCTATATTTAAGGTTGATCTTCAAAACATTCCTAATAGTACGACAACTTCGTCTACAACTCTCCAAGGGTATGAGAGGCGGTGACGGGGGATAGCACGTCACAGCGGCACACGATGTTCCCCCCGCTGCTCGTAGTCCCCGCTGACATCTATAGTACCTCACCCCGCTAGCGCCACTCATATCCAAGAAGAGTCACGCAACGAAGTTGTAGGACTATAATTTAATGTGAAACTGTAGTAATGAATCAGTAGACAGAATAAAATCATACTTTACATTACAATTGATTTTAAACTCAATTATTTTTCGAGAATGCTGTCAATTGTTCGCAAAATCAGAAATTTGTTCTCTTAACAGGTATTTCAACTGCGAACGGACATAAAAGCAGTTTAAATATTCACGTAATGGTCGAGTAACATTATTTTTAAGCTGTTAATAATCATAATGAGAATGACAAAAAAATATTTTATCATTACAAAGTTCAAATACAGGACGAAATAAAATAGTCGTTAAATAAAAAGTGAGGAAGGAAAGCTGAACATTGACTAGAAAAAAACTGTATCTAAGTGAGTTAGTAGTTTTTAAAAAACTTAATTTTACTTAATTCTTTGGATTTTTAATTCGATACACAAATTAGTAATACTTCGACTTCTGTAAAAAAGTAACAAGGTAGATTAAATACAAAAATTTCTTCTCCAGTAGCCTTCATACCTATCTACAAATATTTTAATGCTCGTATCACACCAATCCGCTTAAGCTTCGATGGAAAACCACTCTGCACGTATAAACTAACCCAGCTATCTTATAGATGTCTCTGCGTACTTTCCTAATAATATTTTGAGGAAGAATTGAAGTAGTAGTACCATTATTGTGGGCAGTCGTGTCTCCGCCGCTGCACCTGGGGAGAAATGAAATAGAATAAAATACAGTCGCATTTTATCTCTAACGTAAGTATGAACTTTATCACATTTATGTAATTTAAACAGAAAAATTGTTGTTTAATGGCTGTGTTACGGAGAGGTCAATTTAAGAGTAGGGGTATGCTTTTGTTTAAAATTATACATGGAGCTGTTCGTGTGTTAAATTTTCCATTGGTTTTTATCTTTAACAAAATTCGCATTGCTCTTCGGCGGCTCTTGCATTCGAGTCTTTGTAAATTAACAAAAATAGTTCTTTTTTTTCGAAAATTAGGTGACATAGCCGTGGGTCTCCCTGTATAGGAGCGCTCTCATCTCATTAACTACTAAAACGAAGCTAAATAATTTTTATACATACATACATCATATTCTCACGCCTGTATTCCCAAGATAATAATAATATTATAATTTTTATACCTTGATAAATCGCAGGAACTTCAGAGAGCTTACCCGAAAATGTTTAACATGGGCTTAGGCTAAAGTGTAACTCAAGATTAGCGAAGTTATGTACCTGTAAAACTTCTGCCCAAAGCCGAGGCAGGGTTAGCGCTTCGCTCTCTTAGAACTAGAGTGTGACTTGTTGATTTCCACACATCGAATATGGAGGCTTCGCACCTGAAATAGATTTGGACATTAGCAGTGAAGTGACATTAAGGCTCAATTCACACCAGAAGAGCGGCGAAAGGCGGCGAAGCGCAGCGACCCGCTCCGTGGAGAATGCGCGAGGATTCCTGCGACTGCTCGAGAAGCCGCTGGAATGCGTAGGAAGTCGCTGGAATTAACATATTGACATACTGACATATTGACAGCGGCCGTCGCGACTACTCGAGCATCCTCGGGCATTCCCGCGACAGCTCGCGCAGTCGCACGGATTTGTTTATGGAATGCGCTGGAATTCCCGCGGATCCGCGGGCATCCGCGCGCATCGTTTGAGTTTCTCATGCGTTAATAAGTCTTATTGTAATGAAAGTAAAGTTGAAATTCTCATGACACTGAAACTGCGCTCCCCTACGCCGCGCTTCGCCGCTCTTCTGGTGTGAATTGAGCCTTATGTACAGCTACAGCGGGAGACGATTTGTCGTTGACAAGATATCCATAAACGTCACGTCCTATTCCAAGTGGGGTAGCTAGAGACAACAGAGTGCCATTCACTCCTATGGCATACTTCTCTCGCTTCACTCACATCCATCAATTTCGTCATACACGCGGCTTCAGGTACTTCTAATTTGGCCTCTTTATAGCGTCACCTATCGACGAATAGCCGAACTAAATAATCCTAAATCGCGCCAACAAAGTTTTGAAGATCAGTTGCATAAATACAACTGGGGCTGGGATGAGATCACTCTCTAGTGGAGTCTTTCCCACGTTGTTATATTTGTCACATACATTAAAGATTTTACTTACTTATTACTATTTTATATTGCCATTGTTTCCGTTTTTTATCAAGCGTAAATCGAACTAAATACGAGTGCGTCTACCACGATAGTTTTAAGTGCATACGCCGTAATTGACATCCTTATTGCAGCCGTCGAGCGTAAGTATGAAAAGTGAAGCACTTACACTTGATTGATTTCTGTGCCTGTTTGTTTTGAGCTGACGACTTTATATCGAGATTAGCTCGATATGTTTCAGGACAACTTGTGACCCATCATCGGGACTGTGGGAAAGATTCCAATAGAGTGATTTCTCTCCAGGCAGATGTTTGCCTAAAGCCGTGGTAGCCCAGCGGTTAAAGCCGTGGTAGCCCAGCGGTTCGACCTGTGGCCTCTCAAGCAGAGGGTCGTGGGTTCAAACCCCGGGCTCGCACCTCTGAACTTTTCGGAATTTATGTGCGATATCGAATTTGATATTTACTACGAGCTATTCGGTGAAGGAAAACATCGTGAGAAAACCTGCACACAGCGATGAAGTAATTCAATGTTGTGTGTGAAGTTCCTAATCCGCACTGGGCCCGCGTGGGAACTATAGCCCAAGCCCTCTCATACTGAGAGGAGCCCTGTGCCTTGCAGTGGGAGGTAATATAGGCTAGATGCTGATGTTTGCCTGGAGAGGAGGCCGAAGTCCACAATGAGAAAATTGGAAGTTGTTATGCAATCGATCTTCGAAATTTAGTTGGCTCGAAGCAGGATTATTTAGTTTGGCTATTCGACAATAGGTGGCGCTAGGACGCACGTCAATTTAAGAGGGTGCACACAAAATTCGGTGATTTTGATGATTTTCTAATGCTTTAGAAAGCTATAAATCCTTAAGTTTTTAAAGAAAAACTACTGTAACATATAAATCAACTCTTTTTCTAGGGATTAACGGAAAGAAATATTTTATTAGCAACACAGATTTCTTTTACTTAGCCAATTTGTTGAAGGGTTTTCACAAAAATACGCGTCAGAGCTGTCTTTCACTTGAAAATTTTCTATTAAAATTTACCATAAACGATATAAACTAGTTATTATCTGATAGACAATATAGTCTGCTGGGGATTAACGGAGAGACATGCATCAAATTATTGGTTTTTATTATTCAAATATCATTGTACATAATTTCAAAGTTGAACTATTACTTTATTTTTTTTCTCATTGATTTTAATGTAATTACAAATGAAACAATTTTATTGTGAATTTACAGAATATGTTTAGTCTAACCATATTTTTTTCATGGCTAAATATGAGTTAATTTATTTTTCACGATTTTTTAAACATTGGTCCAAAACCACTTAGGTCAGGTGGGGGAAGAGAAACGCAGGGATAAGAGGGCTCTACAGACCATAATCACTCATAACTCGACGAGTTATGGTCTGTGGTGCCTCTTACCCCTGCCCTGCCCCTGAATTTCTCTTCCCCGCCTGATCTTATAATTACGTTCGTAAAAAATGTGTGCGCCCTCTTAAGCTCGAATTTAGACGACAAAATTATCCGAATTTCACTATGAATTACATACCGTATCATAAGCGTGGGAACGGGCGACAGGGCAGCCGCTTCCAACTCGAGCGTGGAAAGGCTAGACGAATATCCGTTGCTGAAGTTTAGCACGTGGATGGCCGTAAAGCCAGGGACCTGATGACAAGTTACATAAATTACAGAATGTAGCTGGTAAGTTACAGTTCAATTTGTTGTTTTTGAATTCATTACATTTTTAATTTATAATGATAGAATGTTTTTATGTAATTAAAAGTAGTCATTAGTATCATCTACAAAGTATTATTGAATTAAAAAAAACGTACATTCATTAGTTCATTACTATTTGAGAATACGACAAATTAATGCTTGTTGAATTTAGAATTACAGGCCAGGTAAGTATTGAATACAACGGGACAAAAGTTAAGTACTTTATAATATTTATATATTTTTTTATAAATTCCTATTAATTCTTTTCATGTTACCTTACACAATTAAATAACGGTGTGGAAAGTAAAAAAAATTAAGTCCCTTCTTTTCTGTGCAACCTTTTTTTTCTTAATCGTTAACTCAGAGCCCTGTCCTTTTGCATTCCACTTTCAATTTGCAACAGAAACTCAATTTTCTCCTGCTTCTAGTATAATGTAAGAAACCAATCTCAAAACACTCACCATTTGCTCGTTGACGTACCACGTGATGTTAGCGGCCGGCAAAGAAGGCGGCGACGAACAGTTGGCTTGGATGTGGTCCCCACCAACGTAAGACATTCGGTTGGACGTGACGTTTGGACTGGTTAGGGGCGGCTCTGTGGACAAAAAAAAAGTTTAGTTTAGCTATTGCATGATAGATGGCGCTGTACGATTTTTTTATCTGGTAGCGTTTGTTTTTTCCGAAAGGCCTAAGAGCTTATTGCTTCTCTCTAGTAAGTAGTAAAGACCTTCTGAGGCCAACTGCAGCATCCAGTACAAAAAAAATTATGAGTAGTTTTGAGAGCTATCTTTTAAAAGTTTAACTTGCAATAAAATTTAGAGAGTCCAAGAGTAAATTATAAATTGTGGTTGCAAACGGTTTTTGTTCTTCATTATTCAAGAGTTCAAGGTAATCTAGTACATTGATGTTGTTAATAGTGATTGTAAAATTATCAGCTATTTCGGCACAGCATTGTTGCGGTAAAAGCATCAGCAAAGCAAGCAAAGATAGGAATTAAGAATAAATAAGATTCATACAATTTAACAGACTCACAGACACACACACACACACGCGCGCGTACACAAATACACGCACACATACAAATACACAACACGCACGCACGCACGCATACACGCACGGACGCACGCAGATCCATACCTACAGATAAATTTTAAACGCATATGCTACAGCAAAATTAGCGACCATTTTACGATCATTTCTCACGTTATTATTATTAAACATAAGTTAAACGAGATTAAGGACATTTTCATGCTATGTATTTAAAATGGTGTTGTCAATAGTTACATAATTTAATTTAACAAATAACATTTAAACGAGCAACATTTCCTCTTTTCAACTGTAGGTATCATTAATTTGAAATTCCTCGAATATTTCACGAAGTTAAACTCAGTTTGTTCATTAATATCAGTCTCATTGTGAATAGGTAATAAATAGTAAACAAAACGAAAATTGAGTAGCGAGATATTTTAGGAAACCGAAGATAATAATGTATTTTATTCATTTTACAGGAAACCACAGGTACAAAACAGATAAGTAAATTATATGTGACAACTGGCACCTCTTTAAATACTGTATCATATCGTCTCTTTGATGTTTTCTTTCATAAAAAAGTAGGTTTTTTATTTGGTTCATTTCTTGCAAAAAAAAAACAGTTAATAGATACTCGCAAAACCCATGATCCCATTCCCAGAAATCCCAAAGATTAACAAGAATGTAGTGTCCGACCGAAGCTTCGGCTTCGGCTTCGGCTTCGGCCACCTTCGGCCAAAAAATCCACCTTCGGCCAAACCTTCGGCTTCGGCCAAAATTTGGCCGAAGCTTTGGCCGAAGCCGAAGGTTTGCAAATTGTGAATTAAAATTGAACGAACGATGCCAGAGCGAGACGGATAGTGCGCAGCGCTTAGCAGAACAGCGTTTCGCCGACCCGATCGCATTGCTTGCAGTTAATCTTATAAATAACTGACAACACATAACATAACAACATAAACACACTTGATTTCGAAGCGAAAACTGCGGAAAATATACTGCTGTTTTTTTTACTATTAGCAAATTCTCTCATTTCTTTGGGTCAACACACCTTCGGCTTCGGCTTCGGCTTCGGCCGAAGGTTTTCGTGAAAGCCGATTAATCGGCTTCGGCTTCGGCTTCGGCCAAAATTGTACCTTCGGTCGGACACTACAAGAATGTCAACAAGGCGTTCTTTTGAAACTACAGTGAATTATAAAGCAAATTGATGAATATAAACTCCACAATACAACCTGGCAGGCAACAACGAAAATTCCAAACGGCAAGATTAAAACAAAACACGAAACAAAACACGGTCGTGTTCTGAGGAGATTGAAATCGAAATATGTGAAATATCGGTCGCCCGTCCCTTTTGAGCGAATGGGAATGAAGGCGTGTGCGACAAGGATAGAGAAGTGTTAGATTGTTTGCTGAACGTTCCAGAATGTTCGGAACGCATTTGTTTTTGGCGGGGCCAGCTGTGCTGTGAATATACGATATTTCATGGGTTCAATAAAAGGGTTGGAGGTATTGTGGGCTGATGGTCAGTTAAATTGGTCAAGTTAAGTCAAGTATGCAGCTAAATTATACGCTGTGGTGTTTTTTGGAGATTTGATTGTTAATAGATTTAACATTTTTTTACATTTTTCCAAATTAAAATAGTAAATTCAGTTTATTATTACATCTTACTTGCCGATGACAGGCTTCATTGTTTATGAAAGAGCAAGTACTGTAACTCCTACGCAGATCCAGCGCTGATTAGGAACTTCATACGCAGTATCAAATAGAAGGAAAAAACGCTTCTATCGATTTCATTTTCTTCCTTTATAAACAATACTCCACGAAATCCCAGAAGCATAAAAAAAAAACTTGACACGATCCGTCTCATTAGCAAAGCTTTTAAAATTCATCATTAAAATCTCCAAGAGTAATTAATGTAATTAAACAAGAATACAACTAGGGAAAAACAAGACGAATTAAAAGAGAAAAAAAAGGGAATCCGTTTCGCGCTGGTCATTAACCCCATATCTCCTGAGCAAGGCAACACCAGTAATTATTTAGATGGGGCAACTCCCGGGGCGGTGGCTGTGCGCTTAAAAACAGTAAGACAACTTTTTACTGTAATATTTTATATCCTCATCCGCGCGCGGTATTGACTATCAGAATCTGTGCTTTTCTGTCCCCCTTTCACGACAGGGCGCGAGTAGAGATACGCGCAAGATTGATTATACCTGTCACTGTTTAACTACAGGCGTCAGAAAGTGACAGGTAGACTATCCCGCGCGCGAAGCGACTAGAACGTCTTGCCGTGCTAAGCCTAACTGTTATCTATGGTCAGACAGTTTTCATAAGTATAGTCATCGCACTCACGCCTTGCTGTGCTAAGTCAGTGGTAGCAATTAGTAGTAAACTTTAGCGCTCTTCACATTACCAAGGTTTCTCAGAAACAGAAAACTATTTATACTTTTTTTCTTATACTTTTCACAAAAGTCTACTACTAGTAACAAAATACACGTGAAATATATCTGAGAAGAAACAGTCCATTCGTTCCAAAGTACGATGTTGCTTGACCACGATTCAAAAGTTTTTCTATGTTTGTTTTGATGTTTTTGACAGTGTAACAGCCATCTGAATCCTAAACACAACGTCTTAACGCTATTCAGTTAAGGTACTAAAGTGAATTGCTCTGCAATCGAATCTAAAGATGACTGCATTTAAAGGTTATGGCATCATTCTGATGGAGAGAACATAGTGAAATTAAACGGATCTACTCACGTCTAAATGTCGAGATTAGCTCGACATGTCTCGGGCCAATTCCTGACCCATCGTGGAGCTACGAGCCACCGCGTCGGATAGACGCACACTACGCACTGCCGCTATGCACTCGGTAAAAAACGTGAGTAGATCCTTGACATTTTCGTTGTTTAACTTCTCTTCTTAGTCGTTCACTCTTGTCAGAGTGGTCGTGGTTGCGCAGACGAGGTACATGAAGCGGTGTTAGGTACATCTTCTTTTCCAGTGATTGCTCTTTTAGCAATTTGCTTCCACTTCTGCCGGTTAGAAGCATCACGAGTACACTGGACCAAGGTGGACTCAGTAGTTTTTTTAATAGAGTCGGTCCAACGAGTCGGTGATCGGCCTCGGGCTTTTTTGCCTTCCACCTGGCCCTGAACCACCAGCCTCTCCATGGAATTCTCATTCCTCAAGATGTGACCAAAAAACTTAATTATTCGTAGTTGCACAGTTGACAAAAGTCGCTCTTTAATGTCCAGTTGTTTGAGCATTTGTTATTTAACTTAGAACTGAAAAAATAAGTAAGGTCGTACTGTTGTTTCGAATGCCTATTGTGACGCCGTTGCATTTTTCACAGTGCCACAGATTAAAACGAACTTTACTGTTTGAGTGTAACCTGGATCTGGGCTCAGCCTCTGTAATGGAATTTTGAGTAAAAGAGTAAGTATTAAATAAAAGCGCGGATTTATTTGTTCTTTCGACGCAAAGTAGAGGATTATTCCAACATTTGGAAGCATTTTTCGAGGAAAATAATGGAATTTTAGAATGTTATAAAAGATTAACTGTAAAATAAGAGTAGGTTGAAGTTGAACGGTCTTCCCACCGCAAAAAAATACTGTATTCTCAAATGGGGTGGGCTGAGCGCACAAAACGTTACATAAAAAAAAATATGATTATTTCCCATTTCGTAGCCATTTCAAATGCTCTCACTTACAAACAACAACCATTTCAGCAACTTTGACTATAGATTCTCAAATGGTCTCAATTACCAACAACAACCACCTCAGTAGCCTTGACTATAGAGTATCGAATGGTCTCACTTACCAACAACAGCCATCACAGCAACCTTGACTATGGGATCTCAAATGGTCTCACTTACCAACAATAACAATCTCAGCAGCCTTTACTATAGTATCTCAAATGGTCTCACTTACCAACAATAACAATCTCAGCAGCCTTGACTATAGAATCTCAAATGGTCTCACTTACCAACAACAACCATTTCAGCAGCCTTAATGTCCGTGTGGAAGAGAGGAGCGTCCGCCGAGACCTCGCACTGGTACTCCCCGGTCAGCGTTCGGTCCACTTCGGTAAGTACCACCCTGTTTTGGTCCGACCCTGCCACCTGCAACGAGAAATATTATTAAAACCTCATACATACACATCACGCCAGTATTCTACGATAGACCGTATTTTACTACATTCATGGAAAAAAAAATTATTCTAAATCTAACTTCTAAATTCAACACCACACTGGGTCTACAGAAGGGACGCGAATAAATTTTCGTGTTTTCCTCATAACCGATTTTTAACTGTTTTTTTTTTTCGAAAAAGAATAGTGTATTTTTATCATATGTCGCAGTGTTTTAATCACTTTATGCTAAAATTCACAGCAAGGGATAATACTGAGTAAAAATATCCGGTAAAAATACCGGCAAAGCCGCGGTTATGCCCTGACACAAACCTGAACGAGGTTGCGGTAAAAAGTGTATTTTTTATCCAGGCGCTATGAAGTGTGTAATTTTTATTTCTGAAACTGAAGCCAAATACGAAGTTATTATGTACATGGAACTGATATATTTTGGGTTTAATTTTGATCAATAATATTATTTGGTTGTTTCTACTAATCTTTCTCTTCAAATTAAATAGGTACCTAGTATAATACTTCTAAATATTCTGGTTGGAAATGTAACGTATTTTCGTAAACTTTGATTTGCTTATTCGTATAGATACTATACGTTTTTGAGACTGTTATCAGTTACAAATTAAAGCTGTGTGATTGGTAAGCCGATTCTATTTTTTGTTTTAATGCATGCATCTGTATTCTGCAGCAGCATCACTTAATAATGGTTTACAATTTTTGTGTTTTTTCTGTACATAATTAGGCATTCAATCACTCGTGATTTGTATAAAATTCGCCTTTTCAGACTCATTTGACAAACTACAATCGTCCTTTTATTGTGCAGCTGTCCCATAAATAACTAATACGAAACAAAAGGTTTTAAAAAATGTCATGGTGATTGTTACGATAGCGAAAAATATTTCAGAGAATTTAAATCCTACGTTGAATCCAGCTGAATGTTCATTGGGTATATTTCCCCTCAAGCTCTTAGTAAACCAGTATAAAAAAAAGCTTTTGCTTTTGCTGGCAAATACTTTGTAAATCTAGCGGCCGGTTTCAATATTCAATCCTTCGATAGTTGACCTAGATAGAGACAGGAAAATGACTGATAAGTGATCGATCATGTATGGCATTTTGTTATTTTTATATGTCTATGGTCTGTTTCGTTGGAGATTAGTAAGTTTTAGAGTTCTTAAAATTATACTAACGACATTCACGTTTTTCTGCATACCGTTTACATACCGTACATGTCTTAATTCAAAATCGACGCGTTTACTTAAATCCCATTATGATTGTGGATATAATCACAGATTGCATTGATCTTTGCTTAAACATAATATTCATTTAATACAGGTTTGTATGACGATGTTTTTATAACTTTATGAACGAGGTAAAAAAAGGAGAGTGACTGTTTGAAGTTATAGCAAAACCGACTAAAGAGCGAGTCGAAAAGTCGAAAGTGAAAATATCAATAATCTAGCTAGCACAGTTCGTGGAATACAGCCTGGCAACAGGAGCATGGATGGACAGCGAAGTCCCAGTAATAGGGTCCCGTTTTCACGCTATGGGTACGAATTTACGAAATCCTAAAAAACTAATATGTCTCATACTCACGTCAACTTTAATCTCCGCGACGGGGAACACTTTCGTCGCCGGCGACTCCTTTGGCACGTATCGATAGAACTCTATCATGTTCCTGTACCACCTTATGGAGTACAGTTGCGCCCCCTCGAGCTCATACGAACACATCAGCTCCGCGTTCCTCCCAGAGAGTACGGCCTTCGGGGCATGTATGTGGAGCGATTTAAGCGTGTTCACTGTACCTGCAGACAAAGACAAATGATGGTAAATATTGAGGAAGACGAATCGTTTTGACAAATTGCAGTGGCTCATAGTTTTTACGGAGTGTTAGGTTGAAGTTTGTGGATTAGAAACGAACTGGCTAAACGTTTTCGTGTGATTAGAAGGTGTGGGATCTTAAAAGGGTTGTCCAGATCGCGAAAGCCATCTTAACTGGTAACCTTGCCGCAGGGCAATACTGACAAGTAAAACATTACGCTTCAGACCTCTGGGTTAGCAACGCATTCTTGAGCCTGAGTTCCTAGTTTAAAAGAATAGAAAAAAAGAATATTTCATTTGTGAATAGGGCTTGCATTATCCGTCAACTTTTACTATCCGGATAATTCGAATATTTCAAATCTCACTATCCGGATTATCCGGATAATTCGGATATTTCGAATAGTTTTTCAAATGTATAAAAAAACGTAAAAAAAATACTTTCAAATTGTTAATACTTCAATCATTCATAAGCTTAACGAAAACACGTGTCGTGTCCATCAAAAATAAGCAACATAGTCCAAATAATTCATAAGTAAACGTAAAATTGGAATTATTGTCACCAGTGAAGGTACACAAATAAATGAAGTTTCGCACCTACACGATACAATACAACTTAAAATTGTCACGTTGAAATACCGTAACAAGATCTTATTAATTTACATACATATCTGCAGTATTTGAACAGAGCATGCAACTTAATAGTCCAGTCATTTCGTCAAAAAAAATGGCTTAGAAATGCAAATGAAACAAGACAGCTGAATTTTTGATATGACGTAGGAAATGTCAAAAAAAAGCTTTACTTGAAATTGTCGACCAAGATTTCCTATGTGGGTGTTCCGCCATTTAGTTTGGTTTTTTGACAATAACTCGACTATCCGACGAGATACGATAATTTTGTTACGAGGTTTTTTGTAGCTCCTTTTATGGTCTATAATTGACGTTTAAATACATTTTTGCGTATCATGCATAATTATCGAGATATCGATCGAAAACCATATTAGGATATGAAGTTTGTTATTTGCTGTCTACTGTTTTTTGGTGATAAATATCATTAAAATTGCTAAGATAAAACTTATAGATCGTATTCAGACTTATAATTTGGATTTTTTATTTCATTTTTTGACAAAAATTACGAACTCCAGAGGGTCGCAAAAGTCTGCGAGTCCGCGTCCAGCGTCAAGCGAGTCGCTCGTTCGGTTGTATCTACACTACACGTCTAAAACAATGGAAGAATGTTTAAGGAATTGATGTTATTTATTATAATATGCATGGATACATGACGACCAATCAGGTCAAAGCACTGCCACCGCGCGCCGTCAGATTGCCGACTAGACGCGCTGGACAAGAAAATTCAAATTCCTTGGCTGGACACTTCGTGGTCCGAGGGAGATTGTAATTTTTGACAAAAAAAATAATATAAAACTAAATCGTAAGTTTGAATACCATCGAAAAGTGTTATGTTAGCAATTTTAGTTAAATTTATCACCAAAAAATAGATAATATCACGAAAACAAATTTTATATTCTATTCTAATATGGTTTTCGATCGATATCTCGATAACGATGCATGTTACGCAAAAATGTATTTACTCATCAATTATAGAGTTTATTAAGAGCTACACAAAACTTCATAACAAAATTATCGTATCTCGTCGGATAATCGAGTTATTGTCAAAAAACGAATCTTAACCTTTTTTCAAAATGGCGGAAAACCCACATAGGAAATCTTGATCGACAATATCAAGTTAAGCCTTTTTTAGGCATTCCCTACATCATATCAAAAATTCAGCTTTCTCGGTTCATTTGCAATTCCAAATGTATACATATAATGACTGCACTATATCTATAATAACAATAACTATTGCAAGAATTTTTTCAAAGTTAACAAGGTTTAGGTACTGACATTAGGTATATTTAAAATCGTTCAACGTAATTATATTTTTTAACAAGTAACGTTTTGATATATTATTTTCTACTTTTTATTCCATATTAAGTCCCGCGCAAATATAAATATGAGTGAGAATCGCGACAGTTTAAAACATTATATAATAATAATTTGGTTTTACTTACATTTAGTATAAACAAAAACGTTACTTTTAATTATATAGCAACGACCAATAAAATTATAACTTTATTGTAGTCTACAAGTTCTAATCGGAATAATAGATCAAAACAAAATTATTTAAATGCCTTCAATTAAAATCTTGGCATAATGGAAATAGCAATAGAAGCCACGTTAGTTAAATTTACTTTTTTTTTAATTAAGTATAGGTACTTCTCTTAAGTATGCAATCTTAGGAAACTCAAACTGTCTAGCGAAATCTTCTTTTATTGATGTTCTCAAATGATTACATAAATTTACTAAGCTAAAAATAAAGTATTTACTAAACTAATTCAAACTGCTCATAGGTATTCGAATTATTCGAATTATCCGGATAGTGAAGAGCTTACTATCCGAATATTAAAATTTGCGGATATCCGGATAATTCGGATATCCGGATATCCGGATTGCAAGCCCTATTTGTGAATGCCGTAAGAGGCGACTAAGAACAGGTATATTTTAGGCGATACTATTACTATACCTGTAGACTCAAAACCTTAAAAAAAGTGACTACGAAACCTGAAGTTTTTGACCATGACGGTTTTGTCTTTGTAGCATTTCGAGTGCTCTGCCTACCCCATTTGGGAATACAGGTGTGATGTATGTAGGTATGTACGTAGAAAAAAATATATTTTACACTTTCTATACTCATACAAAACTTTTACATAGCTCAGCAGATCGGAATATATTTTGCTTACAACATCTAACATACGTAAAAATCAAGCCTGTTCTCTCAAATGGGGTAGGCAGAGCACACAATGCATTACATAAGCAAAACCATGATTACACGATTCGTTGGCACTTGTAGCGTTACTTTAAATTTAAAAACAGACTCATTACACTTAACATTTGAAATTTTATTTGAATTGTTTGGTTTTTCTTTATAAATTACTTATACGCTGAGTGTACTTTATAGTAATGCCAATTAATTCATAAAATTGTGACTTGTTTTGATGTTTTTAAGCAGTCGGGCATGTAACGAACCCCAGACAGTTGATGCTTATTTAATTTGTTCCGCACATTTAAATTTAATATTGCTTCAGTCTTAGTTCTCAACGCCTCGCGCTTTACTATTAAACTATAGTCGTTTAATCTCACAATATTTTATAGTTAGATAATAATATCTAATGAAAATATCTATTAGCCGTGTTTGCTGTGTGGTGTCGGGTTTAAAGTAACACTTCTTGATTTCTTCCATGAATGTAGTAACTGTGAACGAAAGAAGGTATATTTTAGGCGATAAGCTAGCAGTCTGTCACTTCTTAACTTAAAATCTTAAAAATATACTAGACGTGGCTACGAAACGTGAAACGGCCTATCCTAGAAAAGCAAAAACAGCGACAGATAAACAGCGAATGGATAGTCAAGTTGTCGGAAGTTGATTGAAATAGGTATATAATAGATCTGGAAGGATATAGAATAGGAAAGTGTGGTAAACCAGAAGCTGAGTCCCATGCCCATCTGTGGACACTATCCGGAAATAAAAATAAAGACACATTTTTTATGGTTTGCTTAGTAACGTGAAAAACAAAAGCCCATATAAATTCCAGCATCCGAAGCGTTATTGAAATTTAAAGTACGAATGCACAACGCGTGAGGGAACACAGAATACATGGCTTCAATAGTAAACTTGCTAAGTAATCAGACCGCGTGAGTCCGCATAAAATATAGCTCGATCCGCGCATATTAAAATAATATCGGGTCCGCGAACGCTAGGATTCACCAAATACTATTCTGTTTGAACAAACAAACCATAAATTCGGAGATTTAAAAAGCTTTTATCTCTTTGTTTGCCGGGTTGTTTGGCGCGGTACCGGGCGAGCGTAAAACTCGTTGGTATTGTAAAAATACGTGCTTTTCGTTATGCGACGGCATTGACGCTTCGGCTAAGAGGTTATGGGCATTCATTATGAATTTGACCGCAAATGTTTTGCTATAACATATTCGTGGCATTTGTTTGTAAGTTTAGATGCAAGTGCGAAGTTGACGGCGTATTGCTGCGATATTATTAGTATCCATGGCATTCTTATAAATTTACGCATATTTGGATGTCGATTTTGACTATTTACACTTTTAATCAGTCACATGTACCATAACTTACAATGATATTATTATGAGAATACAAAAAGGGATTACTTAGATTTTTTATATTTTTCCGATCCGACTTCTTTAGCTAGCGACACGAAGCTATCGACTTAAACGTGTCGCTACGATTGCTACTGCGTATTGTCGGCTACAAACTTGACCATAAGATAATAACAAAAATATTTATCCATGGTTGTAAGGTCTTATGAATAAAAGTCCAGTTACTAGCATTTTGATTATCATCAAAATGTTACAGAGTTGGTACTCCTAATAGAAATAAATCCTTCCTCAAATAAGGCAGCGATTCGAAAACAATTTGTCCAATTCTGAAGTTCCTTCGCCAAAAAAAGCCGCTTCTAATTATCCAACAAGAAACGATGTGACGGATTACATCAATCCTTTCCATTAAAACTTTTTTAATCTTCAAAAACAAGTCTTCATGCCTAAATGTACCAGGCAATAATAAGTTGCAGAGGTATTAACTGTCAGATTTGGAGAGCAAAAAGCGACGATAACAGCGGGGACGTCGTTTAGCGTTATGACCCAACTTCTAACGAGCTGCCATAAACTGGATATTTACTTTCTTCACCTCCAAGGCAAAGGTTCCAGGTAAAAATGTACTGCACGGGTGTTGTTATCGTAAAATCTTATGCCACGACTCTTCGCGATCGCTGCTAGCCTGGTACTGTTCTGGAAACCTTTGTCTCTAGTTTAATCGTTTCCTTTTTTGTGGAGCAGTTATAAATGATGGCTGGCTTTTACTTTAATGCGGTTGGTCACAAAAATCTTTTTTACTAGCGCCTCGTAAAAGGGTGTATGAGCATTAAACCGCAACATGGCTATTAATTTAAAACTTCCGAGGCGAAGTTAAATGTCACATTACTGCGTTGAAAATTATGTCTTCGAAAGAATTGCGCATCAACGTAACTTTGCTTCATTGTTTTTCATTTCACTGATTTGATAAAAACTCACAAACTTAATTTAATTAGTTAATTAATATTGTGGCCGTTAAAAATGGTGCCGCGACCAGGATTGAAATTGCTAACTGTCGTCAACCGTCACACAAACAAGCCCAGCTTGCATAATTGAAACAAATATTTCGACACACGTTGAATTTGTTAGTTTTTATTTAGAACCGGCGACAGCGTGAATTGCTCAGCGGATGGCCATGTGAAATTGGTTTTTCACTTTGTGCCCGCCATTCACCAGCCTTTTTGTTCCGCCGGTGTTCGTTAAAACTGATGTGGAATATTGCACGCCCAAATTGCTGGATTGTGCATCAAATGCAATGCACTCGATGCACTTCGGCGTTGAAATTGAAATAGCTTCGTTAGGAGGCTATTTAAAGACATAATTGTTTGCTTATTTCTTATGAAAGCTCATATAATAATCTAACCGTTCCATGTTCTGTGGGGTGTCGGGTTTGGAATCTATTCGAATGGTGTATGGTGTCAAGGGATGTCGTAAGAGGCAATTAATGAGAGATTTAGGTATAGTTAAGGCGGCAAGCTAGCAACATATCAAAATCGTGCCTTTTCATCTATACTGAAACCTTTAATTTTACTACAAGTGGCTACGAAACAAAATACTATTGACTTTTATGTAATAAACCTATTTTATTTTAGAATACAGGCGTGAAGGATGTATGTATAATCATCATCGTCATTATCTCGGCCATAAGACGTCCAGTGGCTGCTGCGCCTCCCCTTTAGACTTCCATGTGTACCGGTTGGAAGTGACCTGCACCCAGCGTCTTCCGGCAACCTTTATAAGGTCGTCTGTCTATCTTGTAAGTGAACGTCCTACGCTATGTATGTAAATCATACCTAGTGCTTGGACAATAGAACTGTTTTATTCAATCAGTCAATTACGCCTACAAACGAAATCTAATATAATGGTCTAGTGTATATCTTTGCTATGCTTTGATGCCTGGAGTATAAACTTGATCAATGATTACAGTATCGAATAATTTCAGTCAAAAATAGCTATTAGATGTTTTTTCCCAAAATATAACATTATTCATGTATGTACAACAATGATAATGTAGGCGTTTCAATAAAATAAAGAAGGGTGGGTGTATCATAGCGTTTTCCCCTTGCGAAAATATTCGTTACAATATATTTAAGCTGGCTTGCCAACAAACGTTCATAATGTTTGTTGAAAAAACATTATTATGCGGTACGCGAGTTTGTTTTTTGTGAAACAATTTCTAACAAAATGATATGAGATGTTTTGAGTTGACGTCGGAAAAAGGGGGAAATCTGTATTTCGACGCTTCATTTTTGAATACGTGCTCGTTGGAAATTTGGATGCATGAAATACTACGATTTTTTTATTTTGGTTTGCATTTGCCTATAATTAAAGGCTTAATAATAAACAAAAGTGTAGATAGAGATCTGAAGTATTTAGGTTTGAAAAGTGCTAATCAACTTTTTGTGTCGTTACTAGTATTTTGTCCTTTTTCAGGATGCAACAGTCATAGATAGTCATAGATTTGCAAAGAAAAATGCTGTAATATTCTTAAGTCCTGGGGGTTACCACAACGTCTGAATGTGAAACACTTTACTTACAAAAACGACAACAATCATAAATATATTAACGTTAAGTATGGTATACAGAATATAATTTACCAAAATGAGTGTTGAAATGAGAGTCAAAGAAACATTAGTATGTAAAGTTCCATTTAAAATTGTTTCCAAAGAACATCCGAAAGATTATAGTATCTCGGAGCTTATACAAAAGCTCGGCAAAGAAAGGTCATTATTCAACTTTAAAAGTGACGGCAACTTTGCAAAATGAATAATGATTCCTTAGTATTTTTATTTTACGAGGTATTTAACCTGACCTTGGCTATGTTCGATCAATACAGGATGAAGAAATTTACTGTTAGACAAAATTGTTTTGCTTCCCTCGCTTTTTTGTATTATTACATTTAATTCTAAATTCAAATACAGTTTTAGCTTAACATAACGCAAGGAGTAAAATTTTAATACAGACATAATTTTCCCATGGCGAACCCTCTTCATGAAATAATTTTAGACAGTTTGACAAGTTAATTGTATTTAATTGAACCTTTCGCTTCGATTTTATTTGTCTTGTGTTCAACAAAGAAAACAACATATATGTAAGTAAAATCACACCAAAATTATAATGATTGGTCAAAAAAATACTACCATGAATCTGACGAACCTCTCACAAATGAAGACACTCCAATAAGTACTAAAAGTAAAGTAAATAAACGACACTATCACTCAGATCTTACCAAAAATCATCCACAGTATCCTCACCCCTTAATTAACTTAATTAACTGCCAACATTCGTTCAGCAACGTAGCGTGAATCACTAACAGCCAACGTGACGCAAAATATTGTGACGCAAACTGTGACGCAATAATTTTGCGTCACGTTAATTATCGTCGCCGCAGGACGCTGCAATTTGTTTGTTTTGCTTTCCGCTGGATCATCCTGTAGGGTGGGCTTGGTGCCGAATAGTTGGGGACAAAGTGTCTTAGTGACTGTTGCTTTGTGAATGTTAGCAAAGTTACAACTTTGGTCGGTTTAGGCAAAATGTACAGTAGTGTTTTTTAGCAGGATTCCCCTTTATTTGGCTTTGTTTGTAAACCACAAATACATACAAAATCTACAGTCTATGGGTTTAACGTTTTACTTTTTCTCATCACAATTCTCCCCTTTTTGTCTAAGACTCTCGCTCTATGTTTTTCAAAGTGAATGTACTTTAGTTCCTTCATTGACTTCCTTTTCTGACAGCCGAAAAGCCCAGCGGTTAGAGAACCTGACTATGAAGCTTAAGGTCCCGGGTTCGATCCCCGGTCGGAGCAGATGTTTGTATGATGAATATGAATGTTTGCTTTCGAGTCTTGGATGTTTATCTATGCATAAGTAAGTTTATCAGTTGTCTAGTACCCATAACACAGACATTAAATTGCCTAATTTGGGACTAGGTGATTGTTGTAAATGTTGTCCAATAATATTTATTATTTATTATTACTTAACTTGTTCATTAGTGTGTTCATAGTTTGTTTATGTTTTATATCGAAATATTAGAAGAATGTCTCATAAAACCACTATATTAAATTACAACTATGAAAAATTATAATCATTTTAGCCGTAAGACGTCCACTGCTGAACATAGGACTCCCCTTTAGACTTCCATGAGTACCTGTTGGAAGCGACCTGCATCCAGCGTTTTCCGACGACTTTGATTAAGTCGTCTGTCCATCTTGTAGGTGGACGTCCTACGCTACGTTTGTTGGTCCGTGGTCTCCACTTAAGCACTTTTCGACCCCAAAATCACAATACGTAAATATATAACAATAATTCACACTATAACCACGTTCACATTGCAAGTAATTTCTCTCATTATCAGGATGGCCGTGTCGGAGAAACTTGAACATCAGTGTGTGGTCACCACACGGATAGGGTGACAAGAGAAATTTCCTATGGAAGTTAGTGATTAACTACCCCGACGCGAAGTTCCGTTTCTGATTAGCAAGAAACTGTTTCGGCTGGCCAGACTGTGCCTTTCTTCTTGGCTCAAGTGACCACGCTAGCGGAATAAAAAGGGACATTTCATGAAATATTGTGACTGGACATTAACTCGAGTTTTTTTCGGCAAAGGAAGGTTTTATTGGGAGAGTTGCGCGATTACTAACTAGCGGTTGTTTCTTTCTTGTGGTTAATGAATTAATTTTTAACGGATATTTCAAGTGACCCTTTTAACGCAGTATGATACAAAAAAATAAGGTATCAAATACAATATTTCTACAATACGTCCACTGGGTTGGTTTTAACTGGTTGGGATGATCCAGTCAGGACCAAAAGTACCTAAATGGTTCGGCATTTTTTACATGTTTCAAATTGGGTGATTACCAACAATTTACTGTTTTTGTTATCTGAAGATAGTATAAAAATAAATGAATACTTTTGACTGCCTTTTTAGATAAAATTAATATTGATCTCAATAAGATAACTACAAGTAAACATAACGCACATGACATTTAACACCGTATTAACTCAAAAAAGTTGATTTTTTAGTTATGAATGCCACTCGATAGCATATTTTTTTATCT
>BHDV01016899.1:37483-66697 GCA_005406045.1 Adoxophyes honmai | reverse complement strand
TATCTTTAGAGCAATTTAGACCGTTTTAGATAGTTCTTTACTGAAGGCCGCGTAATATGTACATTTGAAAATATTCACCCATTTACTGATGTTGTTAGACTCTACATTTCCTATACTAGGGAAGTGCATTATATGTATGCTATCGTTAAACCGGTGTTTAAAATCACACATTTCTCGATATCTCGTTAAAACTTTCTGCTAAAGCTGTTGCCCTATAACCCGGTATTTATTTCAGTCTTCAAAGTTGAATCGACGGAGTAGATATTCTATGAAACTTTAATTCATGCATGACTAGAACTTTCTCGAAGTTCCTTGAATCTATTTAGATTGTCTACTTACAGACTTTGTAAATATTAAAGTTATGGTTTCACCTACCGTTCTTACCTGAATTGTAATGGTTAACTGATAATTTAAAAATTAAACTATAGTTAACTAAGTTATGGTTTCATACAACGTTATCAAAAGTAAGGAAACACATTATTTACTAGGCTTTAATTTAACGGCCTCCTTATGAAACTAATATAGGTACTACTCACGTCTTAATTTCGAGATTGGATCGGGAGCTGTGCGCGATCACTCTTTCCGCGCGACTGTTTGACGCAACTTACAACGGCTCTCATGATGGGCCACTAATTAACATAATTGAAATAATTAATGATAAACACAGAATAGTGAGACATCCCACCTCACCCTGCACTTAGGCTCAATTCACACCAGAAGTGCGGCGAAGGGCGGCGAAGCGCAGCGACCCGCTCGGTAGAGAAGGCGCGAGGTTTCCCGCGACTGCTCGAGAAGTCGCTGGAATGCGCGGGAAGTTGCTAGAATGCGCGGGAAGTCTAAGATCTCTGGGCGGGATACTGCCAGCGGCTGCTCGCGACTGCTCGAGCATACTCGGGCATTCCCGTGACTATTCGCGCAGTCGCACGGCTTCGTTTATGGAATTTGCTGGAATTCCCGCGGATCCGCGGGCATCCGCGCGCCTCGTTGGAGCTTCTCATGCGATAATAAGTCTTATTGTAATGAAAATAAAGTTAAAATTCATTGACACTGACATGA
The DNA here is from genome assembly GCA_005406045.1 of Adoxophyes honmai. Lineage (NCBI taxonomy): Eukaryota > Metazoa > Arthropoda > Insecta > Lepidoptera > Tortricidae > Adoxophyes > Adoxophyes honmai. The sequence continues at coordinate 65,641 of BHDV01016899.1, read as the reverse complement.
CATTGACATGACACTGAAACTGCGCTCCGCTTCGCCACCCTTCGCCGCTCCTCTGGTGCCAATTGAGCCTTAGGGTAAGATTTGATACCAAGGCATTGTGGAATTTTTGGATAATGAATACTATTATAATTTGTAGTACGAATACATCTGTACCGCTCTATCGCCATTCGCCACCTATCGTCAATTTGTAGAACTCTTATACGAACGTCATTTACGTCATCAACTGTCGAAATAGTATCCCACATTGCGTTAACGAAGTTTTTACGTAAACTTGCACAAAATACAACTGTTAACTTTCTCTCTGTGGACTTTGATCCCCAGGCGTAACATCTGCCTAGAAAAAGATCTGTATTGGAGTTTTTCCCCACACATTATTTAGGCAGCAGTAGTTTAATATATATTATATATCAGAAGTAGTTATATCACTCCAAGGATGTTCCGTTGGAGTTCTTATCCCTTTACACAGCGAGCTCATTTTTCTCAGCCGACAAACTTTCCGGCTGCCGATATAATTGCTTTTCGTTTCTCACAAGGTTGTTACAACGATATTTTATATCATGAAGAAGACTCACTGGCAGTTAGATTACCTGATGGTAAGCTTGACGCCAAAATGTAAGTAAGTAAACATTGATCTTATTGTACAAAAAAAATCATGTCGTACTAAACAAAATGCAAGCTAAATGGTAAAATACAAAGGTGAACTCTTATTCTTTAAGGATTTTCTTATAGTCATTTGAGAGACAGAGAGGAAACTTAGTTACTGAGACCGGCAAACAATAGTATAATAATAGTAATTGTAGCCTCTTACAATAAACAGTTAAATATCGTATAAAAAGAAACATACCTACTACTGCAGCTATAACTCTGGTGTCGGACACATCCTCCTCAGGCGTTCCCTGTAGTAGTCTATCGAGAATGATTGTCAGGCAGAATGTAACCCTTTATGCGACTTTCCTTCTGCTCTTGGAAACAGCATTGCGAGCACTGCACTGCTACTTTGTGGTAAAAAAGTACAGTCTCTATTATTTAACGTGTCAAAATTTTATGTAATGTGAATTCCATTGAAAAAGTAATGCGCAAACTTATCTCCGCTACTTTAAATGTTGCCGCATTCGATTCTGAGAAAGGTCGCATGCTGGACAAACCTAGCAAGAGGTCCTACCAGCCGCAAAAGTGAATCAAACATGATTATTATAGAACTAAATTGGTGTTCTTGGGTGTGAACTGATAGCTGGTGTTCTTGAGTGATGCGAAATTGGCCAAGTTTTTAGTTGAAACTGATTGCTTTTTTCGCCAAAGGTTGAACCTTAAAGGTTTCAGTATAATCTTGAGATTATACTGAAGGAAATCAAATTGGAGATACAAATTGCGTGTTTCTTACCCAGTAAATGCTCCAAAACATAATGCATTAGTTCAAATAGTTAAATGTAGCTAGAATATATTTAGTTTGCCGTGTGATGTCGGGATAGAATAACACCTCTCCATTTCTTCCGTGGATGTCGTAAAAGGCGACTAAGAAAAAATATTTAGGTATATTTTTTTTTAGGCGACAGGCTAGCAACCTGTCACTATTGTAGGTACCTCTCCCATGTTTGCAAACCTAAAACTTTGCTAGAAGTGGCCAAGAAGCGTGACAAGGTCATAGTTGTGTCTATGTTGCGTTTCATGAGCTCTGCCTACCCCTTTTTGGGAAAACAGGCGTGATGGTATGTATGTATGTATTAAATAGTTTTTTCAGTCATATTGTCTATTCTACAGGTTTGATACCACGTCACAGCATCGTACCGCCTAGCAACGCCCCTCCGTTCAAGAACCTCTAATTTATCTCTCTTCCACTCTGATACCGAAATGATTCGGGCCATTAACCTTTGTCACTGGACTTGATATTTAATTTTGAAGTAAATATTTGAGGGAAGAGGGAATAAAACGTGTAATTGGTGCGATTGGGACACGAGGAAAAGGCACTGCTGTAAATTTTGCGAGTAACAATATGCGTGTCGGTCGTGTCACTAAAGGGAATGAAACTAAAGAGACGAACTTAGGTGTTGTAGTAAAAGTTTTTCGATTGTCTTTGGAGTTTTTTTTTTGGAAATTTCTTTTGAGTCGTGGTCTGGCAACTCAGCCAATTTCACAAATAATCTATTTAAATTGAAGCGCTATTTGTAGTGAAGAGGACATTTTTGAAGTGTTTTAAGATTTTGAAATTGGTTTGCCATCGTTGCTACATTTGATTTGATAAACTCACAAAACGTTTACTTAGACAAAACCATGACTGTTTCACGTTTCGCACAATTTAAAGTGTTAAGCTAGTTAAACGAAGTACTGACTTTATTGTTATCTTATCTGTTTCAGATGCAAATATCCACCAAATTTCAAGTCAATCGTACCAACCGTTGAAGAGTTCCATCCCGCGGAGTCAGTTTTTTCTGCATCAGCAGAGTTCTACTACCAGATTATTGTATTGTCACTTTTCTTACTAAATTCCAGCCTAATCGGTAACCGGGAACGGAACTACCTTGCAAAATTTGAACACAAAGAAACAAACAAACATGAGGACGGATGAAACAAGTGAAAAATACAAATAAATCGGTCAAAATCGGGTGTAAGTATACCTCGATATATTTATTTCGGGCTATCCTATAGCCTGTTAGCGCGATAGATAATTTCGTAATTTTATACTAAAACATTACACTTGGGGTACTAATACACTTAACTCTGTTGTTGTCGACATGCAAAAAAGGTTAGGGAAAAATATCATCTGGCTTACGTGAATTTTGGTAAAAATAGACAGTAAACGAATTACAACAATGCAAAAAAATTACCTAACCCGTAAACCCACATCACAATTTACCTAAGAAACCTTAATCAGAAAGAGTGCAATAAAAATGTTTTGCTGTAGCGACCCAAAGAAAAATGGCGGGTCCAGACTGTTATAAAAATATTTTATGCATGAAAAGTGTTTTGGCTCAACGTGGCATGTTTCTTCTTCAAATGTGGATTCTTAATATTAGCTAATTTTTTATTCATATTTTAAGTTCTCTGCTCTTATCAACGTTGAAATTAAAATTCTAATACACTTATATTTACTTCAGGTATAATTATCACGCTTTTTGATTTACTTTGAGTGGTCTCACAACAGACAACTGTTACATTTATACACGTAGGCAGAGCACAGCAAACGTTGCATAGGCTAAACCATGACTATTTCACATTTTGCAGACACTTATGTTCAACGTTCAAACGACAGATTACCCCCCTTGTCGCCTTAGGCATACTTGGTACCTTTTTCGACATCGACGAATGAACTAAAGACCTATTATTCTAACCCACACAGACTTTACAAATATCAGCTGTTAAATTGACAACTTTCACATACCTACTATTGATGAAAAATCATAAAATCGCACAACCAACCATTACTGTCTTATGCTTTGGTCGCAATAGTTTTTTAGTTTTGTTTCAACTCACCCCACTCCGGCATGAAGAGTAACTAAGAGTAAATTAATAGCAACACCGCAACAAACTCCATTTCCTCGGTAAATTCAGGTCGTAAAATTTCCCCAATATTAAACTTAGTTTCATTAACAATTTCAGTGGAACTTGAGGCTGATCGGGGCTAAGTATTAATAACGTAAACGCTAACTTCGAGTAGTTGCCAGACTATGACAGCCATTATGTTGCGTCACCGCAGTGGTATTACGCTGCAGTATGTGAAGTTGAGACGCGAGTGCGATTTTATTGGGAAAGAGACTAGCGTTGAAAAAAGGAAGCATCAACATTTCAATGTCAAAGTAAATAATATTAAGTGAAGAGTAATTCCACTCTAGAAATTGCAATCATCGCGCCTGTCTTCCAATTCCAATGTGATTTTGGCAATGTATGAGTATTATAATGCATATATCGTGGTTAATTAGAACACAATTTTAGACTTAAAGTTTGATAAAAAAGATAAAGTAGCGGTAGGTTTCTAGTTTGCCGCCTAAATTTTCTTAGTTGTTTCTTACATCATTCGCAGAAGACATAGAGAGATATGATTTTAAACCGACATCATACGGGATATTGTACTTTTACACACATAGAGTAACTAGACCTTTTGGACTAAAACAGCCTCTGCCTACCCTGCTTAGGAGTGACGTAATGTGTACGTTTTTATCTGTAATACTAACACTAAGACGCGTATTGTTTCACTGTTGACAATCTGCAACTGTGAACTGTGTCAACCACACATTAGCGCAGCGTAAATATTTCGCCTGATCCATTGTGCCCACGCCCCACTTTCAAGGTGCTTGCTAATTGCTTTTGTTCGCGACTGTTCCAATAACCTGGTACTGCTTTTTTGAGCTACTGTTACTATACTTTTACATACAGAAACAGGTAGTATCCCCAAAGGTTGTGGAAACCTAGGCTGTTTTGCGTTTTATTCATATCGACGGTAGAAATTTAGCACAATTTTAGGTCTCAAATTAGGTAGAGGAGGTATAACAGTAGCAGGTTACAAGTCTGTAGCCTAAAATATACCTAACTTTTTCCTTTGTCGCCTGTTACGACGTCCATGGAAGAAGTGGGAAAGTATATGTATCCATTTCTTACGTTTTTTGAGGATGTCTTAAGATGCTACAGTCACCAGCATTAATATTTGCCACGCGTCCAAAAATATCTGACATGTCCTACTGCCCCTGACGGCGTGTCAGATATTTAGGCTCAATTCACACCAGAAGAGCGGCGAAGCGCGGCGTAGCGGCAGTTTCAGTGTCATGAGAATTTTAACTTTATTTCGTCCCATCCGTAGAATAAAGTTACATCTGCAAAATCACTACTTTTCAGTAGAGGCATTTGAATTTTCTCTATGCTTAATTTGATTGTAACTTTGTTAGTAAAATAAGTACATCTATGCAACTAAATGTAGTTCTTACTAGCTTTGTAAGGATTACTTCTTAGTAGAAATATATTTAAAATGTCAAGGCTTTCAAGGAATTCTGGGTTTTAAAGTCACATGTAACTATTAACGCGGGAACGCACAACAAAAAAATCGGATCCATGTGAATATAGAACTATCTTCGCCGAAAATTGACTTTGGGAATTGAGGTCTATAGGCATATGGAACTTTATTCTTCGGATATTTTGTTGATTTTTAGGGTTTTATAACAACATGTAACCAAAAGGTTTGTATCAGGCAAGTGTTTAGGTACCGCGGGACATAAAGTTTCGTCCTTTTTGGACACGCCTTGTTAGAGAGGGCATTTTTTTGTTGTCGGCAGTAATCCTTAGGCAGTCCTAAGGCAGCTGAATAAAGATTAAGGTTGGTATTTAATTCTTCGCTGTGATTTTATAAAAATAATAGATGCTTAAGTATAAGCACGAGATTTTTATTAATAACAATTTCGTTCAATTGTAGAAAATACCAGGCAATAATAATAGTTATCAAAAAACGACATCAAAGGTCTGCGCATAAGCCAAAAACAGCACTTACATAATAAAAATCTCTTAACTCAAAGGAACTTTGTAATATTGTAATGTAACTTTTGAGATGCTCACTTGTATTTAACATCTTAAGCTAGAGTCTATACGTGACCTCGAAGTGTCGAGGTACTTAATTAAGAAAACTTGATTAAGCTCTGCTAAAGTGACAATATTCCTTAAAGGTAACATTATTTCAAAATGGCATTGCCATTACAATTTCTTTGTTTCTCTTTAATAGTTTTGAAGTGCTCTGTATTTAACTCATATACCTACTTGTAGCACAGCTTGTTTAAATTACGCCAGTGGCAGCTACGTGCATCTCTTTGATTGAATTTTTAATAACTTTTTGACCCTTAATATTCTTGCTCTACAATTTTACAGAAATTCGCTCATTGAAATCAAAAAAGTTGTGTTTTGTCGTGTCTCTGACTTAATTAGAATATACCGTTTTTTTTGCCCATATGATCAAACGGTGCCAACTGCTTATTTTTCACAGTTTTTTCTATGGCCAGCCGAGTGCCCACTATAACGCCCTCGTTCTGCACGTATCGTGTGCTTGCTGGTAAGAATTCCTCGAATCACTTGTAACAAAAATCACAAGGTGGCCCAAGTTCCTATTCCTCGACGACGTTACCAGCGCTGGTTTTGCTTAGTACACTTCATTTAACATCAGATTAATTTGACACTTTTTATCGTATGTTGATTGTCTTGGCTTACTGAAAGCCTCATCAATAGAGTTCTGCCATATCTCATACTGTGCATTAACTGTGAATGCTTATTTAGTGGTGAAAGCAGGTGGATGTGATGTGAGCACATTTAAATAATTATCAGGTCATTAGTAGAGATGGGTGGCACTGGAGAGTTATTGGACCTGGCAGTAAACTCTGTATTAAAAGGCGATGGTCTAAAATTATGGTAATGTTCCTAGTAATACAGTAAAATGCTTAACGGTGATACCTTCGTTACGTAGATTTTTCATCACATTTCTATCTTAGGTTAATAATGCAATAATCCTGAACTGTGCGATGAATCTTAATTCGCAGATAATATAATTGAGTCAGTGACTGTCTTAACTTCAATTTTTATCATTACTCAGTCTGGAAGTAAGTAGGTCTCAAATTTTTAATTTACCAGATTGTTTAGCTCTTTTTGGAAAAAGGAGAAGATATAAGATTAACTTGTCTCTCTGAAATAACAAAGATAAATTCATTTAAATAATGGAACTCCACTTTGTACATGTACATGTTATTATTATTTAATGTGCGATGAATAAAACAAAGCTTTGGAACAAAATTAGCTAGGGGAGTATGCTTGGACAAGTAAGTTAGTCGAGGGCGTTCTCGAAAAACGACTCGAAAAAAGTCTCTACAAATCTTGCAGGGAATAAAGATTGATTTATACGGATGTGTGTACGTTACTTTAATCCCAAAAAAATAAATAGGGTCAAAAATTTGAGACGAAAAAAGTATTATCTGAAATGGGTTCCGTAAAAAAAAGTAATATGTGCACAAGAAGCCTAGAAAACACGTGTCTATTCCGACGTAAATGGTTCCAAGTGATCATATTACTCAAAAATTGTATCTCGATTCCACCGAATAATGGCACATATCTATATACATCGTGTAAATTAAAACATCGCGTAAGGGTGAAATCTGTATAACACTTATATTGATTAGATTTTAGTACCGTTCGAATATTTTTTTTTCGGTTTTTATCAGTTTCCTATAAAAAAGGTTCTAAAAGGTAATATGGCACCTTTTACTTGGGAATCTAATGGATGAAGTACTTAAAAACCCTAAAATCATAAAACACGGTAAACAAATATTTTTTAAATTGAAAAATAGGGTACTTACATATTTTTGAATTCTCCCGCAAAGACGGTTATATCGAGATGTAGAACTTTATACGTCGGATGCATATCACATAAAACCTTTTTACGGGTTAATAACTCAAAAACTACTTGGATTTGAGAAATAATTTAAATACAGAAATGAAGCTGAAGAATAGCTTAATATAACAAAGCAATAAAACGCATTTCGTCGTAAGTGATCATGTAACCTTATTCTACGGATGGGACGATTTTCATTACAATAAGACTTATTATCGCATGAGAAACTCTAACGATGCGCGCGGATGCCCGCGGATCCGCGGGAATTTCAGCGCATTCCATAAACAAAACCGTGCGACTGCGCGAGCCGGCGCGGGAATGCCCGAGGATGCTCGAGTAGTCGCGACGGCCGCTGTCAATAATGTCAGTATGTCAATATGTAAATCCAGCGACTTCCTACGCATTCCAGCGGCTTCTCGAGCAGTCGCAGGAATCCTCGCGCATTCTCCACGGAGCGGGTCGCTGCGCTTCGCCGTCTTTCGCCGTTCTTCTGGTGTGAATTGAGCCTTACGCATTCTTATTCTATCAGATATGGGTGCTGGTGACTGTACACAGGAAATAGGTTTAGGTATGCTTTAGGCGACGGGTTAGCAACCTGTCTGCCTGTCACTGTTATACCTCTTCCATCTGTTTTGAATCTAAAGTTATAGAAGAAGTGCCTGTATAGCCTGCAGTAGTCATGGTTATGCCTGTCACGTTTCGTGTGCTCTGCCTAACCTATTTTAGATTACAGGCGTGGTATTCGTAACCGAATTGTCGAAAATGAAATTTAAATTAATATGGGTATACGAGAAACATACAATTAAATACAGAACGTTTCACACTTATGTTAAATAATTCAACAGTCACTAAAAGGTATCATATGAGGGTATAAAATAAATAACAAGAGGGTACAACTACTGTAGCAAAATAAAATAATAATAATAAAATTGAATTTAAATTTTGTGGCAAATAATGGTCTTAGTTAATGAGTAAATTCGTCAGGAAGCTACTATTTGTAGATATACATATTATACATTATGTATATTACTTCTTTAATTTATGTAATGCAGGCGTGTACTTACAAGAAATTGTCTTCGTTATCCCGCTTTCTGAGATGTAGGCCACGTAGTAAATAACGAACACGTCGATCAGCTTTATGTCTTTATTCCTTCAATCACTCCAACCAAACTTATAATTCGCCAACCAAACTTATTATGGGCTCACACCCAACTGGTAAACTGTGCTGGGCTCACACCCAGCACAAGAGTATTCTGGGCTCACACCCGAAACCTAACTTAGTCGAGCTCACACCCGACGTACTAACTAATTCGAGCTCACACTCGAATCCTCACTAAGTCGAGCTCACACCCGACGTACTAACTAATTCGAGCTCACACTCGAATCCTCGCTAAGTCGAGCTCACACCCGACGTGCTAACTAATTCGAGCTCACACTCGAATCCTAGCGAAACGGGGCTCACACCCAACGTCTCAATTTAATTACAATCAGTAACGGTCACAATCGAAACAAGATCTCACGAGCTGTCGGCACAACCGAACAATGTAAACAATAATCTCTGACTGCCTTGCCTCTCGGCATCGGCCGTCTTATATCTTGGGAACCCCGCGTCGTCGTTAGAATGGTCAATACAACTACCCTCTTTTTATTATTTTAAATATAATACCGTTAATTCATTTAAATTTATTGATTATATATCGAAAATGACCCTAGTAATTAATCGAAACCTTACACTTCAAAGAAACTTTTATCATTAGAAGTTCACGATTTCTAGCCACATTTAGCATATTGTTAGATTTAAACATAGATGAAAGAAATATACAACGCCACAGGTTGATAGCCTGTCACTTAAAACACACCATGGATTGAGAAGTGTTATTGAAAGCCTGACACAACACAGGAAATTTGAATAATGTCAAGCTAAATCAACACAACCGAGTGCTGTCGGGTTTAGACTTTCGTTTCGTCCATGGATGTTGTAAGATGCGACTAAAGATAAACATGTTTATACCTTATCGGTTTAGGTAGTTAAAACAATGTAAACAATCTTGACGTGTCTTTTTATTTAAAATTACACTTTATAAATCGAAATCTTTACATTTTACAATTTAGGTATGAAAAAATCATTTAGTTTCATAATTGAATTGTATAGTGTAACGATTTTCATTTTTAGACTGTGTATTTCAACAAAAAGACATGTCAAGATTGTTTATATTGTTTTAACTACCTAAACCGATAAGGTATAGGTGTGCATTAGGCGATAAACTAGCATCCTATCACTATTGCAACTATTAACTTGAAACCTATAAACATGCTAGAAGTAGCTGCAAAGTGTGAAATAGTCATGGTTTAGACCAAAATATATTAACGTTTTGTGGGCGATTATTCGAGCATTTCACCCGTCTCATTCAACTGGCTAGATTTTATATGAATCTGCTGCAGATTTTGATATAGTTTTTGATTAATATCTGTTAAGAGTTCTTGTCCCTAATAAATGACTAAACGACGGTATCAGATTATTCTTCCATTTTTATAGATAAGCGTGCAGATGAATGAGACGGTTGGTACGCTCGAATAAATGCCCTTCTAAGCTCTGCCCACCCCATTTAGGAACAGGATGTATGTGTAAATCAACTCCTGCATTATCGCTCCGTCCTCGGGTCTAACATTAGAGGTCTCCCCTCTTTGTTTCCTTAATTGCTACAGTTAAGGTGAATAGAGTTTTTGGTCTTTTGTTTCGAACGCCTTTATGGCTAAACGGCGTTTTAATTCAGGTCGTGTCTTAATATTATTTAAGGGTGGCGATTTATGGCATGTTTGTTCGGGATTTAAAAATAGAAATTGGAAACTTCGGCTTTTGGTAACGAGAATAAATAAAATAAAATAGATTAATAATCCAGCCTAAATACGTCCCAAGACTGGGCACAGACCTCTTCTCAGTATGAAAGGGCTTGGGCTATAGTTCCCACGCGAGCCTAGTGTGGATGGGGAACTTCACACACAACATCGAATAACTTCGTCGCTGTTTCCTCACGATGTTTCCTTCACCAAATAGCTCGTCGTGGTAAATATCAAATTCCATTTCGCACATAAATTCCGAAAAATTCAGACAAGCGAGCCTGGGGTTTTAACCCATGACGCTCTGCTTGAGAGGCCACAGGTCGAACCGCTGGGCTACCACGGCAGGTGATAACAGAACATTGATTACTCATAGTTATATCGACAAGTCATTAGCTTTGCTAGAAGAAACTGTGCTATGACAGCTAAATACAAAAGAGATGAGCTATGTAAGATTTGTAATAAATAATGTGAAAATCACCTGAACTCTCCTAAATAAGGACTACCTTAAGCCTTACGCACAGCACTGCACATGACGTGTTAAATAATCATTATAATGTTAAACATGATATAAGGTTTAATCCGTACTAATATATAAATGTGAAAGTGTGTTTGTTTAACATTATTTTATATTTATTTTAGTTTGTTTGTTTGTTTATTTGTTTGTTCGTTTGTCCGTCTTTCACGGCTAAACGGAGCGATGAATCGACGTGATTTTTTTAGGTAGAGATAGTTCAGGGCATGGAGAGTGACATAGGCTACTTTTTATCTCTTCATAACCCCCTACTTCCCTAAAATGGGGTGTGGAAATTTGTGGAGAATTCCGCAATTTTCAATGTAGAAAGCTAATAATTGGTATGTGTGCTATCTCTTCTGTGCTACCCCGAATTTAACGCGAGCGTAGCCGCGGGCAAAAGCTAGTTTAAACATATATGAAAGGGGTATAATAGTGCCAAGTTGCTACCCTATCGCCTAAAACATACTTAAACCTATTTCACATCACATTAACGTAAAAAGCAAGAATTAACGGATAACATAAGAGTATAGCATTTCAACTTAAAAAACAATATTCAACCACCAGTCGACAGAGGAAGACAGACATAACCATTAAATTTGACGTTGCGAAGTCAAAACGTAATTTAAAAGTCCTTTACAAACAACCACGCGAATAAGTCGTCCGGACAGACGAGACGCGCAAACATTTCGAAAGGAAAATTAAAAACAGGTCAACTTAGAGTTGGACTGGTAATACGAAGGATTCCGTACCAATGTACCTGTATTCCCAAAAGGGGTAGGCAGAACATACGACTTGCCACGTAGGCATAACAATGACTATTTCACGTCCCGCGGCCACTTCTAGCATAATTTTCATAATATTTGTAAATAGTGAAAATTTCTATTTTTTGTTACCTAGATTGCTGCTCAAAGGCTGGCTGGTAGAGATCCCATTTGGGATAAGTCCGCCTTTGTACTTTGTACTTTTTTTTATTTTTTTTTATTTTTTTGTACAATAAAGAGTTTTTTACTTACATAACTTTAATTGTAAGGTTTTAGGTTGAGAGGTACTATAGTGACGGTTAACACGTCGACCGCTGAAAAGACACCCTTTAATTTTTATGTTAATTTTATTTCTAAATACTTGTTGTGTATCTAGTACTTATTTGTTGTTACAGCCTCCATAAAAAATCTGTATAAATCCCAACAGGCCATAACTTCTCCGTTTCATGTAGGTTTAGATAATAACGATGAAATCCTCACACTTTTAAATAAAACCAAGGCGTAACCGCAAATAATGGTGATACCATTTGTATTAAGAACATTATAACAAACAGTAAGAAGTGTTATTACGATAATAATTTTCAGTTTTAGCTTTGAATTCCTACGAATTTTGTCCGTTAAACGAAACGGAGTATAAATTTCATGGTTCAGTGTACGCTCGGCCAAGAAAGTGGTCTACCACTTTTGACAAAAGTTAATGTGAGATCAAATTATCACTATGGTTGACATGACACATGACGTGACGTAAATGATATAATGATAAGGGAGCTATTGTCACTGTCATAATATTATGGCGAGGGGAAATCGACCTTGTTGTTGTTTCATGAGGTTTAAATGAGCATCGATCTTATGGGGGTAGACCAATTTCTTGGCTAAAGTACATCTTGGACAGATGGACAGGGAAATTGAAACCTTAGTAACAAGGACTTTTCTACCCTTTAGTTACGGAATCCTAAAATCAACTTGTTCAAAACATTTATCACGCCGTCAAGATTTTTTGTGAATAATGAAAAATGAACGCTCCAAACGTCTTTATGCATTCTACAGGGTCTTCGCGATTTATGAACGAACGTTTAAAAGTATGGAATGGATGTTTCCGGTGATTTTTGTTTGCATGACATTATTTAAAACTGAAGATTTTTCCTAGTTTCATAAGTTTTGTGGCAGCCGGGAATAATTTACAAGTAACGAATCTAAAAATTATGGGTTTTCCACTCTTCTTTTCTTTATAGTTTTGCCCATTACAAATTGACCATGTTTCACTGTTTTTTCTTCTTAATATTGAATATAAAATACTATCGTGAATCATACATACATTCGGATAGGCAGAGCACATGATACGTGACACATACAAAACCACAATTATGATTATTCCACGCTACACTGCCAACCCTAGCATAACTTTAAGTTTGAAAACAGATGAAAAAGATAGTGTAATAGTAATAGGTTTCTAGCCTGTCGCCTAAAGCATGCCTAAACCTTTCTTAGACACCCACGACATCCACGGAAGAAACGGAGAAGTGTCATTCTATCCCGACTTCACACAGGAAATTAAATACACCTTGCATTATAGCGTGTTTCTCAGCTTTTAACAATTGCTGGAATATTCTTTAGCCACTAAATATAGACGTGCTGTCAGCGATTCACAGCTTATCCCGGCCTTTCTCACCCTCTTCCTTTTTAAATCTTTGTAAAAATGGTTTTTCTTGCCCTGTTTTCGATTCTCGCCCCTTATTGCGGAGTGAAAAAAACATGTTCGAGTCTGTTATCATTTAGGAAGTTTTTGGCGTTCGGATCGAGAATTCGTGGGGTTTTTGAAAAACACATTTTATCTTCTGTAGTGCTCGAAATATTTACTTTACAATAACAATGCTATGTTTACCGTGTGGTGCCGGGATAGAATAACATCTCTCCATTTCTTTCGTGGATGTCATAAGAAGCGACTAAGGAAATAGGTTTAGGTATGTTTTAGGCGACACGCTAGCAACCTTTCACTATTTTATATCTTCCATCTTTGCAAACCTAAAACTATGCTAGAAGCGTGATATACTAATCAATATCATAAACAATCGTGGTTTTGTTTATGTCACGTTTCGTGTCAGCCTACCCTATTCGAGAACACTGCCGAGATTGTATGTAGTAAAAAAAACTGCACAGCGCTGCGATTTGATCTGTGCTCATATGCCCAAAAATGTATACTAGTAGCCTGATCATTGGGTAGTTTTGCCTGGAATGATTTCCGGGAGTTTTGAAAATTGGTAACATTATAGATTTTGACGTGCTCTATCTGAATTTCTACTTTGCCACCTCGTATCTATGCCGCTAACGCCGCCATATTGGAAAAATGGCGCGTGAAAGCAGTTTTTTGACAATATCTCCTGTCTGACTCATTTTACGATAAAATAGTGTATTACAAAATAAAACTAGAGACAATTTCCTACAATTTTTGTCTTGGTGTTTATTTCATAAAGTCAGTAGTTTTGGCGTACGAGCGCCACAAAGTGTACTCTAACACTACTCCACGAAAAACTCAGCTTGTCTTTTGTCATTCAATAGAGGTTTTGACAGCCGTATCTTAGGGAGTTATAAATATCTAAGGTCTAATTCATTAACAATATGAAAGAAACTATCACTTTACCGACTTCGGTGCTCGTATAATGAACGAAATAGGTACTTCTATTTTGCTCGCAAAAAAGCGTGAGACGTATGAAATTTTGCGGCGCTTGCGTCTTTTTTGAGCTAAAGTAGAGACCATTTTACCAAAAACGCGTAAGATGTCTGAAATCCTACGGTGCTTACTGTTTTTTTGAGTCGATAAAGTTTGTATAGGATAACAATATTTTCGATATTTTTAATACATTCTCACCGTATAAATTTTCCCTGAACTTCAACAAACATGTTAAAAAAAGAATTGACCAAATTGGTCCAGGCGTTGTTGAGTTATGCGCTTACCAACACAATTTGCGAAGTGTACTTTGTGACGCTCGTACGCCAAAACTATTGACTTTATTAAATAAACACTAAGACACAAATTGTAGGCAATTGCCTCTAGTTTTATTTTGTAATACACTGTTTTATCGTAAAATGAGTCATACAGGAGATATTGTCAAGAAACTGCTTTTACGCACCATTTTTCCAATATGGCGGCGTTAGCGGCAAAGATACGAGGTGGCAAAGTTGAAATTCGGAAAGAGCACATCAAAATCTATAAATTCACCAATTTTCAAAACTCCCGGAAAACGTTCCAGGTAACTCCTTTAACTCGTTTCTAATGACTGGATCATAGTTGCTATCCAGATACGCTAAAATTAACAGCAATCATCTAGGGCAGGGGTTCCCAATCTTTTTCAGCCCGCGGCGCACCCACAAGTTTATAATTCTGCCACGGCGCCCTACACAGTGTAACAATTTGAAAAAGATACAGAACAAATAGGCTCAGATGACTGATAGTTATGTATGTGTAAAAATATGAAAATGGTTTCGGATAATGATAGTTAATCAACTCGCCACGGCGCCCCTCAATACCTTCTGCGGCGCCCCAGGGCGCCGCGGCGCACAGTTTGGGAACCCCTGATCTAGGGTACATATCCACCAACTAATTTACCAATACATTTTCTGTACTTAGTAATCATGCTTCAAATAATTGCAAACGCTTTGGTATGATTAGCATGGCAAAATGACAATACCAGAATTGATGTTATGTTATCGAATAGATTCTGTACGGGTACATTCCTAACATTCCTGTATAATAATGAAATGATTTATGTAGATACGTCACACGCCTTTTGCGTTAGTTACAGAATTAACACATCTAATTCAGACACCATTAAAAAAAATATCTAAGAAACTCTTCAGTAAATAAGACTAAAAGAAGTAACTTATTAAATTTGAAAAAAGTGATGTAACAATGATGCAAACCCTTTTGCCGGAAATTTACCGTTAACATTTTAACTAGTGGTCCGGTATAGTCGTTTGAAAACCAAACTAAAATATTTCTAGAAAATTTTCGTTACTGGGCTTGGGATAAGACAAATGTTTCATCGCTTTTTAGATTATTGCGCCCTGTTTTTTAACTTCCTTACGCCCTGTGCGCATGTCCCGTTAGTAGTATCTGAAGAAGGTTTAAATCTAACGGTTCTCGTATTTAAAGTACCTAAACGTCATAGCATTGTTCAACAAAATATTTATTTACTACATTTATTGTGACAAAAATCTGTAATGGGTCAGAAATCAATTTGGTTTAAGCTAAATTTTGTATGCAATCACTCTTAAGTGACAACACTAAAAAAACAACAATTGAATTGGAAAAGTTCACTGGATAAAGGTATATTGTAACATAAGTAGGGGAAAATGCCCTCCGACATGTCGGGGACCAAATAAATCTATGGAAGTAGGCGGGACATTCTGGAAAATTCTCCCTATACATATAAAAATGGACGGCAGAATGAAATGTTAAATCGTTTCAGATTTCAGTGACAATATGAATGCGAGACAAATTTTATTATTTAATGTGATTCTGTCGTATATAAATTCGACGTCATTACTTATTTATCATAAAAAAATACAATTCCTTGTCGCATGCTTTTTTCTCATGTATAATATGGATTGAAGACGACGTGAAGCACAATTTCGAGTGGAATTAAATGCCGAATTTTTATTTCGACCGTATGCAAAAGCACTGGACATTGATGACATGTCGTAATTTTATGCTGCTGCGGTCATATTTCCGAATCTAACTGCAGACGACAACTACAGATTAGAATTTATCTACTAGCACGTATCATCGCTATCAAGAAAATCCGGCAATATTTAAACCTGCTTCTTATATGAAATTACCATTAAGTGTGATAAATTCGGGCGATTTACAGTATCTGTATTTTTGTTTTGTATTCATTCGTGTTCTTTCATTTGTACTCACTTACTTAGTAGTCATGCAAATTACGCCACAATCGTATAAATATTCCGTTAGCACTAATCCTTTTTAGAATCGCCCTACAATTATGAGGTGTTGGGTTTGTAAAAGTATCCGATAGACGGCAACAGGAACCCGAGGTAACCACTCGACGGAGATTTGTCGAGAGATTCAACTTACTTTTTTATTTGCGGTACCCAAAAAAAAAAAACTATAGAAAATGATTGGAGTGATAGATATTTATTTTAATAAAGTGTTACAAAATTTAGATTGTGTCTGGTTAATAGACGGTACATACATAAGTAGGACCACAAAATTTATGTAAATTAGGGATTGAGGTGGCAATATCGGTGGGGCATTTTTTTTTCAAACGTCTTCTAGGGAATTAGTCAAATAAAGTTAATTATTATAACTATTTTTTTCGGCAACATTTTTAACGATTCAATTGATTCCTCTGCGTAACGATAGCTACCCATTTTGCAAAGGTTACTTTTTGTTACGTAGACAACACGATCGTAATTTTGTTTTTAATACCCTTTTACGCCACGCTAGTATTTTAAATTATACATTACTAAAATCCACAAAGTGCACAGCGAAGTCAAGAAAATCCCAAGCCTTGAAACTTGGCGTACATTAAACACATTAATAATATACCGTATCGCACCACCTTAATGCAGCCTTTTAACCTACATCGCAAAACCGCGTAATGGTTTGCTCGAACGCAGCCGGAACGCGACCTTTGTAAAGTTTGCACAGGGATGTTGAGTCGTGACCTATTAATATTTTTCCAGTCTCCCTGACTTTTAAATCTCTACTTAAAAGAGGGGTGTCATAGTTTATGACCACTTCATTAAATAACAGAAATATTTCTTCCCAACAACAAACAAACAAAACAAATGAACTTTAAGGATATTTCTTGCGTATTGCCTGGTGACAGAGAAACAAAAAGACATCGATGTTATAGTAATCGGGTCCCGTTTTTCCCTTTGGGAACGAAACACAACTTTACACTAATTACAGTCAAATTAAATGCGCAAGCAATTTAACATAAGAAACTCAACTATCACACCTTATATTCAATTATCTTTTAAATCTCGCCCTTAACATCACGAACGTCAAGCCAAAATAAATAAAAACCTGCTTAAAATTATGTCAGGGTGAACAAAACCCCTCAAATTTCCCCCTTAAAATTAACAAAGCACCTTTTAAAATCCGCAAAACCTCAATTCCCCCTAATTACAGCTCGAAGTCGCAAAAGTGAATATAGACTTAATGATTATGCAAAGTGGCAACACTGGTGTGACTCTCGCTTTCTGCATTAGGCTGGAAACACTTTTGTTGTACTTGGAGCTAATATAATGAGTTTATGGCACAGATTTACATCGAAATAGATGACTCAAGTCAAGTCGAAAGGGAGAGCAATGCTCTTCCTTTGACGCGATTTCATTGGGTCTTGTACTACTTAGATTAGGTTTAACTTCCTAGAAACATGATTACTTGAATAAGGTGGCATGCGCTTGAATCAGTTTCACTCGGACTGTCAATTCCCATCACTAAAGCGCTCATGTGACGTTACAGTAGGTAAAGAAAAAATGGCACGCTTGGTTTTCATACAAATGCAGGAACTCGCGGTATCTATTTCGATTTAAATCTGTGGTTTATGGTTAATGTTGTGTTTGCATTGTGTCAAAAGGTTGGCTTGGTTTTAGTCTATCCCTACTTCCCTGCTTAATCTTTTGTAATCCTTGCTTTACATACACGGAAACGTCTCGCTATTATCCTGAATGAGGTAGGCAGAGCCCATAAAACATTACAACCAAAATACTATTTCACTTTACTCGGATATTTTTGGCATAATAGGTTTTAACATAGGTGAAATAGGCGTAATAGTGACAGATTCATTGCCTTACGCATAAAGCATATCTAAACCATAATAAAACGTTTTACGATATCCATGGAAGAAATCCACGTTTTACGATATCCATGGAAGAAACGGAGAGGTATTTTATACCCGACACCTCTCAGTCATTCCTTATTAGTTATTTATTTTCTAGGCACAAATGGAAAATCGTATACTTGAAATTATTCGTCACGTTATAAAAATTACTAAAATAAATAATAGATCTACAAGAAAAAATGTCCATTGTGTTGAAATTATTAAATAAATATAATTATGTCACGTAATAAAAATGTGAAATATGATATATAGGCCAAAATCCATTTAGCATTTTACGTTCCCTCAGAAAAATTACATACATACCTACATACCTAAATTAAAATTTAATTTAATTCAGTTATATGGAACAGGTATAATAATGACAGGTTGCTAATAGCCTGTCACTTAAAGTTTACCTTACCTATTTCCTTACTCGCCTTTACAACATCTATGGAAGAAACAAAAACAATCCCAAACCCGAAACCAAACGTCCATACAGAACTAAAAACAGCAACCTCGTTACACAATATTTTTCCTATTTTATTCTTCCCTCTCATAACTCCTAAGTGAGTATTTCGGGGCAGCGACCCGGAATTCACTGACGAGGGCGGCTCGGAATATGACACGCCTGGCAGAATTAACTCAATGTGTGACACGTATTTGTGTTGTGTTATTTGGGTACAAATTAGACTAAGGCCCGTTGCCGTCATAAGAATCGTTTGGGTTATGTAAATGAGTGGGATAAATAATGTAGCCTCAATCCCAGTGACCCGGTAGGATTTTGCTGTACCATAAGGCATAAGGAAAACCTATTTGGTGTCAGATTATAATAACACCTCTCCTTTTCTTCCGTGGAGTTGGAAGAGTTGATTAAATGCTTTGGGCGACAGCCTAGCATTCTGTCATGTACAGTCACGAACCGGGATTGTTGAGCCACTTGCCACTGTTCGCAATTTAGACGTGTAATCAATGACCGATGTGACTGACTAGATGTCAGCTTTTGGATTAGTATTACACGACCAAGTTACAAACATGTGGCTCAACAATCCCTGTTCGCGATGATACTTCTCATTAAATTGAAACCTAAAAAAAAATTCTTACCCTATTAAGAAGTATAGGTGTAATGTCTGTATTGACACAATAACAAATAGGCGCTGTATTAACATCACTTGAATGTTTTTAGGGTTCCGTACCCAAAAGGGTGAAAACAGGACCCTATGACTGAGATTTTGCTGTCCGTCCGTCTGTTGCCAGGGTATATCTCATGAACCGTGCTAGATAGACTGTTAAAATTTCCACAGATTATGTATTTCTGTTGGCGCTATAACAACAATTGCTAAAAATAGATCAAAATTATTATTTACCTACGGGGGCTTCCATGCAAAAATTGAGATTTTTTGCAGTTTTTGGTACGGAACTCTCCTAGCACGAGTCCAAATCGCACTTAACCGGTATTTTCCTGTTGTGCCCCCTTTGCTTTAGGCATGCCAAAAATTTCCGTCCCCAATTTAGCAATGTAAACGTGAAGAGATATTTGAACCGTTTTTTTTCGCATTGATAATGCGAGAAGGGATGACGACAGCGACAAAATGAATGGTGGCCAGTGCATCAAATAAAGCTCTTTCGCCCAATCACATCCACTCACTCGCACGCTGTATCTCACTGGGCTTTTGTCGACGACAGTTTTATACTATTGAACCAACTGAAGACGTCTACGAGTGTTACTGGTCAATCAACTTTTTTGTTGCTGGTTGCCATGGTGATTTGTGTGACTCAGTGAAGAAGTGGTTCTTTAAAATACAATCCGCAGTAAGCGTGAGATTGCTAGATGTAAGCATAAGTAGGTAGTAGGATGGATTATTCGATGCTTCCGCCATTATAGTTTTTTCCTATTTGTGATTATGTATTTTTTTACAGACAGCTATGGTAAGTACTGTGCAGAATCGCAAAGAGGAAGAAGTAATAATGGTTTAGGTGTCGCATAATCCAGTAGGACTTTTACAACCTTTTTCTTTCAATATTAATACTGTTGCCGATGACTACAAAATAACAGAAAAAAAAGTTAATTAGTCCTTGTTCTGACATAACTAAAGTCTAAATATTAATTTATGAAAGCTACATAAGTAAGACAGCTAGAAAAGATGTAATGCTTTGACAATGTAACACAGAACGTAAACAAAAAGATTTGTGAAAAAAGACAGTTTTAATAGTCCAGAAAAACGTTGCTCATTTTCTCCGTCGCGACTTTTATAGTTGAATATTAAAAGAAAATGGCTTCAACTAATTCAGAAGTGAGATGAGTATTTAATTATGTTGTCTTTTACTTTCATCAACAACAGTAAATATTAATACGTGACAGTTATTACGTGACTAACAATAACTTTAGTAGGAAAGTGTCTAAGTAGTTTCTAATTAACGTGTTGTCTCTATTAGTACTGCCACACAAAGAAAAACAGCCATCTTAGTTATCAGATAAAATACCTACGTAAATTTTTGTTTGGTGAAAAAGTCTTGACTAGAAAGAAAATACAACGCCTCCAGTTGCTTTGGTGATCTAAGAAAACTGTAGGAATTGCACTCCGGAGAAACCCCGGACACTGCTTCCACGTGATTCGTCTTGCGAATTGGCCAAATAAGTGGCGTTACGTGTATCCTCGGTGCTACGAAATAAAAGTATAATATGGGAAAATAAAGGAAAGTGGGATTTTCCCGTTGGGAAAACACGGGGTGACAACTTTGAGGTGAGATTGTTATAGCTGGCGAATGTTCCGAAAAGATAATCCGTGACAACGATCAAAAAATCAATTAGATCTGACATATCTAGCAAGGCAAAACAATGGTTAAACTGTATAATTTACTATACAATACTATATTCTGATAGTTTTCATAGGCTACTGGCTATTTCATACGAATAAAACTAGGAAAAAAAATCCAGAGAAATTTATCGTTATTTTTGTCGATGTACTACCATGCATTACCATGCAAACTTCCATCGAAAACTAGTTTGGACGAGATCTAGTAGGTAAGTAGTTTTTTTTAATACATCATAAATCGCAAACCACCACTTCTATTCTATAAATTCAAATATAATAAAAAACAACATTTAATTAACTTTTATGCTACTACGGAACCTTTGATAGGAGATTCCGACTTACAGCCGCTTATTTTTTTCTAACTGATTTTAGATCGATAAAAGCTGATTTATCAGCTGAGTAAATTTAAAATTAGTCATTGATATTCATTCAGATTTCCATGAATATAACTTCGTGCGCATAACAACTAAACCAACTTTGTGGAATTACACCGACAGTTCCCAACTCCAATTATATTGTGATTTGCCCCAAATTAGGGGTTGCCACACGTTTTTAATAAATAATTACGGCAATACTCGTACGGATATAAACAGGAGTTATGGTGACCTACGGGTTCTTTATCAAAACGTATTCTCATGGAATAGTCAAATATACATACCTATACATACATTACGACAGGTAGGCAGAGGTTACTTTGTTCCTCTTTTGCTTCATCCACATTCATTAATCTCCTTATACAGTCATGCTCGTTGGTTTCGGCTACTTACGGTTACGGGTATTCTCATGGATCATAAGATCAGACAAAGTCAAAATATACATACATACAATCACGCCTGTATTCCCAAGAGGGCTAGGCAGAGCACATGAATCCAAAAACCCAATACCACTTACAATCACGCCTGTGTTCCCAAATGGGCTAAACAGAGCATGCATAGATAAAACAATGACTTACACGCCTCGTACTCACGTTTAGCTTAATTTTAGGTTTAAGAATAGATGGGAGGTATAATAGTGACAGGTTGCTAGCCTAGCCTAAAGCCATTGAGGATAGAACCTATAGAGTACTAATGTCATCTTGGTTGTTCGGAAATTATTCCGCAAAACAATTGAAGTGATCGCTGTGCTCTTATTGGCCGGTCCAAGATCGCGCGTAACGCTAGTGCCTTTTTCTCTACGGTTATTGGCTCTGTACAGTTTCTGTGACAGTGACGGTGACGTTTAGTATGTTGAAATCAACAAACTATTTGCGGACCGGGGTTGCGAACATTGTTTCTCTATAGGTTCTATCCTCTATGCCTAAAGCACACCGAAACCCATTTCCTTAGTCGCCTCTTACGACATTTACGGAAGAAATGTAGAGGTGTTATTCTAGACCCGACACCACACGGTCTTCTTTAGTCACCTCTTACGATATCCACCGAAGAAATGGAGAGGTGTCACTTTGACCTAGTCTAGCTGTAGGCGACGTATTTTATTTATGCCAGAAGTTGGTATAGTTTTTGTTACTGGCCAATAAAGATCCAGCTTGCAGCACGGAAGATTAAAAAAAAAACAAATGAATATTGAGTTGCCCTCAATTCGATCCATGCTGCGTGTTGTTACAAAATAATTATTTGTTTTATTTAAATTTAACATTTTATAGTTTACACTAGCTATGAATGGCACTGTCAACCAGAATGTTGAGGTGTCAAAATTAGAGACAGCGTAGAAAATTTGACAGCTCCTTATATTCTCAATATTTACTCCTCTTCTCATTGAAAATTGTTTGCCCGGGCACGGGTTAAACAGCAAGCACCCGGGTATTTGGATAAGGATTTATCCTGGGATTACACCAGCCCAATAAAACATGTTAAGCTCGCTTGTCATAACACCCGGGTAACATCTTTGTTTTGTGAGAAGAATTTAACTGCCCGAAGAAAGAAGGCGGGTTCTTGAACGTACGGGGTTACTTTTAAAAATAATTGAAAGTAGATTTTTGCCGTGTGATATCGAGTTTAGAATAGCACTACTCCATCTTTTTCTGTGGATGTTGAACGAGGTGACTAAGGAAATAGATTAAGGTATATTTTAGGCGACAGGCTAGCAACCTGTCATTTTAGTACCTCTCAACTTAAAACCTAAAAAAAATGCTAGATGTGGCTACGAAACGGGAAATAGTCGTGGAATGTAGTGTTTGTTCCCGTGTGGTGTCGGGTTTAGAATAATACCTCTCCATTTCTTCCGTGGATGTCGTAAGACCCGACTAAATACATAGGTTAAGGTATACTTTAGGCGACAGGTAACAACCTGCCACTGCCACCTCAAACCCTTAAAAATATTATGCTAGAAGTGGCCACAAAACGTGAAATGGTCATCGTTTTGTCTGTGAAGCGTTTTGTGTGCTCTGTCTACCCCGTTTGGGAATACAGGCGTGATTGTATGTTTGTATGTATGTATGTAGTGTTTAGTAGTCTGCCTACCCATTTGAGAAACAGGCGTGATTTAATAAGGGCGTGTTTTTTTTTAATTCACGGGATTTAAGAGAACTGTTCCGTAGATTAAAATAAGGTAATAATGACACTGTTATCATGGAAGTATAATACCAAGTCGATCACCTAATGCGGTCGCCGCATTTCTTCTAAACTACGTCGGTGAACGAACATCGTTTGCACTAGACCAGTGGTCGCCAACCTTTTAGGAGACAAGGGCCACAAATCGGCAAAATGGTGCGAAGACGCCACACGAGCGTATATGCTTTTGATAGTATAGGATTACAGGTAGAATATCATTCAAAATGTTATGTTCTCGGGCCGCATGTTGCCGATCCCTGCACTAGACTTTCCGCAAACCACTGTCACCTATTCAGACTTAGACAGTCGACGTTCGCTAAAGCAGCTCACTGTTTAGTAGATCTAAGAAAAGAAAAGTATAAATAGAAAGGTAAAGACAATGAAACAAGGAACTCTGAATTGCCGAAAGAATTGGGACAAAATATTTGGAAATGCAAATACAGTTGAAAGGGAGAGCTAGAGCTCTTAATCTTGTCGTTGTGGATTGCGATGGATTTAGCACGATCTGTAGCTGTAGGTATTGCACAGAGTTATAAAAAAGGTTTTAGGAATGTTTTATTTAAATTGTTATTTAACTTAAATAGGTAATTAAAAAAAACTGAAGAAGTTGATAAACCACCTCGAGAAAGTTTCGAAATTCAACACAAACATGGCTGCGCCGATTTATACTTATTTTAATTTATTTTAATTATTATTTTTATTCTCACGCTTACATACATTCACACATTTAAAACGCACTACATTTAATTTACTCGCAACACTACCTCCTTCCTCTCCTTTCCCGCCACCTCTCTAAAAAAAGAAAAAAAAAACAATTGGAAGAGGAGAAGAAGAAAAATTCTGTTACGCAAAATTACGCAAAAACGACGCTCTAAGATATAAACTCTAACAACGGAAATAATTATAATCTCAAACTCAAAGCGAAGTTGGTGTGCACACCTAGTGTTTAAACCTAAAAACTCTAAATGTATCTTCAAGAAAGAAGATCGCAACGCAACCATACGGTACGTCCCGCCGCTCCAACACATACAAATTGATTTTATTAACTTAACTAAGAACCACCTCAAGGGTAGTTAACATAAAAATCTGTATTGAAATCGGTCGATTTATTTACACGCACGCACACATAGATATTGACGTCAAGTACATAGTTACCTATCTTCGTTTGTGTTAGAGTTACCAAAAACAGCACATCTCACGAAATATGAGTTTGTTTTTAAGTACAAAAGCAATTTTCAATAAAAAAAAGGCTTATTACGTCGTGCTGCTGTCAGGCCTTCTCTCAATATGGGACGAGTTTTAACTAAACAACTGTCTCTTTTGCGTAAAGTGTGTAAAGGAGGAAAATACGCAAAATACCCACCGCAGTGATAATTCGCTGTACTTTCTCATCCGTTATCTTAGTAGGGCCCTAATCAAAAGTCATTTCCGTAAAAAATGTTGTACGTGCCCTCGCTACGCAATCTTCCGAGAACCCTTTACTTGAATATTCAAATAAAGATGTTAAAAAATCGGTTATTTCTGTCTGAAGATTTTGGCCTCTAATTGTGGATTTGCATAATGAGGGTATAGGGTTAAGGTATCACTGCTGGATATTTTTGTAAGCGATTCAAAGGCAAGTGCTTAATTTGTTTTGTTTTAATTACCATGTCAATGTTTTATAGAGAGAGATAGAGAGGGGGGGTCAAAGTTATAACTCGTAACTAAGTTGGTTCGCCGTCTTTCTTCTTAGCAGCTTGTAGTTCGACAAAAGCCTCGTAGAATAGAGGCGCATTTTGTATCACTAGTTCGATATTCCGATACTAGGCAGTTCTGTTGACTAAGAGCTGTGGTAGGTACAAAAGACTGCGCGAAATTTATAGGGTAAACCATATAGCTATTGCCCGCTTAAGGATTTCAAACACATTAACATGCAATAAAAAATAAAATAGAATAGGAACAGTTTTTAATTAAAACTTACGTAGCATAGCAAATATCGCAACATAATTAAAATCTTCTGAAAAGTACAGTCATTGCCCACAGCCTATAGTAATTGCCAACATTCCAGCACAGTAATTGCCCGATAACTTAAAATTATAAAATCAGGGTCTTTACTTCACGTCAGTCGTCTGCACTAACTCTAAACATAAACACAATCATTAATCTGGAACCTTAAAGAATAGTTTTTGATAAATTAAAAAGATTGCGCATGCATTTCAAACACAACAGCAAGTGATGTCTGGAACACTTAACACCAATACTCTACTACGACAGCTATTGCCCGGGCAATAACTATAAACATTGCCATTATGGCAATTACTAAAAAAGGGTGGGCAATTACTGAAATTATGAAAAAAATCGTTCAGTGATTGCCCACAGCTAAAATAATCGTTAGAATTCAAAATAGAACGCAGAATTACGTTTCTAAACGTCGTAAATACGATTAATTGTATCATACTCATGCAATAGGAGCTGAATATCTAATAACACACAAAGATTACCTTTAAGCAAGTTAGTTCTTAAGAAAACTGTTAAAAATTTTACCTGTTTAAAAGACGCGTTCACGGCGTTCACCCATCTATACCAAATCCGCCATCACTGTTTTTCTGTTTAGAATGTTGCCAGTAATCAATGCTAAATCTACTAAACATCAAATTGGCGCGCATTAAGCATTTCAAATACAACAGCAGGTGATGTTTGCAACACTTTCATCAATAATCTACCACGACAGCTATTGCCCGGGCAATGACTATAGACATTGCCATATGGCAATTACTAAAAAAAGGGTGGGCAATAACTGAAAATATTAAAAATTTTGTTCAGTAATTACCCACAGCTAAAATAACCGTTTGGATTCAAATTAGGATGCAGATTTACGTTTCTAAACGTTATAAATACTCTTAGTTATATCATATTCATGCAATAGAAGCTGAATATCGAATAATGAACACACAAATGTAACCTTTATGCAAGTAAGTTCTTAAGAAAACTGTTAAAATTTTTACCCGTTTGAGTAACACATTCACCCATCTAGACAAAATCCGCCATAACTGTTTTACTGTTTAGAATGTTGCCAGTAGTCGATGCTAAATCTACTAAACATCAAATGAACGCGCCATCTAGCCAATTCTAATCGAACTAAAACGATCTAAAGTTAACATTCGATAAGGTTTTTGTTAAAGCGGGCAATCACTGCCGGTGGGCAATAATACCCTGGTTTACCCTACATTTTCATCACTTTTTTTTTCCTCCAAAATTCCAAGAAAAACACTTCACAGGAGTTTTCAGACGCGTATACCTGACCAATGGTTAAAATATTTACGGTTCCGACCACCTTGTAGAAGAAATAAGGTTGTGAGTAAAATGTACCTATAGGTACAACAAAATACCCAAACTAGAGAACAAAACATTTATTTTGTATTAATTACGCGAAGGAAACATCTGGACCCGGTAGGGACTTAAATTCGGGACTGGCTTCATAGTCAGGTTCTACCGAGAAAAGTTAGTTGTTATTCTAGCGTAGTCTGAACAGTATGAACACGTAAATTGCATAAGTTCGCCCAAGTGTGCCGATTCGCGTGGAAACTTTGGCTATATTTAATTCCTCCGGTATAACATGCTTAGTTCACTATTGTTGCCCAATAAAATGTTAGACAAGTTTTGTTTTGTACAAGCGAAGCAAAACACCTAGCGCCATCTATTGTTGAATAGCGGAAATAAGTAATCCTACGTCGCGGCAACGAAGTTTCGAAAATCGGTTGCATATATTATGTCAATACCGCGTGCGTAAGCAAATCCGCGTGAGACTAAAAACTAAAAACACCCTTAAGAGTTCTCTGCGGAATGTAGTTAGCATGCCTGTAAATGGCGTTATGGGGAATGATTCCAATAGAAAGATAATATCTCTTCAGGCAGATGTTATGCCTGGAGACCGAAGTCCACAGAGAGGAAGTTGAAAGTTGTATATTTATATCCTACGTAATCTTTCACGCTGTTACGATTTAACGCTGCCGTGTGGTGTCGTGATAGAATAACATCTCTCCATTTATTCCGTGGATGTCGTAAGAGGCGACTAAGGAAATAGGTTTAGATATGCTTTAGGCAACATTACAGGCTAGCAACTTGTCACTATTCTACCTCATCCATCTTTGTAAACCACTAGCTTTTGCCCGCGGCTTCGCTCGCATTAAGTTTGGAATGACACAGAAGAGATCTCAGAATTATTTGAATACGCTGCTGTAGACGACATGTATATGTCTTTCAATTTGGGAATAGGATAAAAAGATTCTGGGCATATGCTACATAGAAAACATTGATAAACTGCGTAATGCTCCATAAATACTTTACATCCCTCATTTTGGAGAAGTGATGGATTATAAAAAGACAAAAGTAGCCTATGCAAAGTAACTTAAGCAGTTTCGATTTTTCACACAAAGGGATTTTCCCGCTAACTCCCGTTCCCGTGGGAATTTCGCAATATCCTGTTGCAACTAAGCTTGAAGCTT
>BHDV01016899.1:0-36833 GCA_005406045.1 Adoxophyes honmai | reverse complement strand
CGTTTAGCCGTTTAGGCTGTGCGTTGATATGTCAGTCAGTCAGTCAGTCAGTCAGTCAGTTTCTCCTTTTATATATATAGATAAACTATGCTAGAAGTGGCTGCGAAGCGTGAAACAGTCACAGTCACGATTTAGTCTATGCCACGTTTATTGTGCTCTGCCTGCTTTATTTGAGATATTGGTGAGGCGACATTGTGTATATTCAATTTACTAATTAACTAGACAGTTACTCTATTTTCACATGTTTTGTCAATCGCTTGAAGGTTAGCAGGAAGAGATCCCTTAAGGGATAATGTTCGCCTTTGTACTTGTGTTCCGTTTTGTTTGTTATTTTGTCATGTTTATTCTGTACAATAAAGAGTTTACACACATACATAATATTTATGCTAATGATAAAAATATCAGTGTAAATAACGAAATTTTAAAAACATTATTTCACCTAATAAATACTAAAAGATACACAAGAGCTAGCTTCAAATAATGTATCAACATTACGGAAAAAGATAACAGTATGCCCCGCAAACTTTTTGTTTACAAATTGAACTTATTGAGAGCGAGGTCAGTCCGGAGTGTCACGAAAGTTTTGCTGATAACCTCATAAGTAATGGTGCGTAGTGTTACGTTGGGAAGGGAGAGATAGTGGTGGAAACTATTTTAAATTATACTTACTACACACATACAGACATAACGCCTGTAGTCCCCCAAACGGGGTAGGCAGAGCACACGAAACGCTTTAGAGGCAAAACTATGGCCACTTCACGTTTCGTGGCCACTTATAGCATGTTTTTCAGGTTTTAAATTGGCAGGTATAATAGTGACAGGTTACCAGACTTTCGCTTAAAATAAGTTTACCTTAACCTAAGGTCGTCTCTTACGACATAATATATGCGGAAGAAATAGAGAGGTGTTATTCTTAACCCGACACCACACAGTGTAGAGTATAAATTTTATGTTATGATCTTATGATGTATATTATGACTTGTTAAATTCTAGTTCAAAGCCAATGAATTCTAGAAGTTGGTAAGAATTTGTTCTATTTTAGGGTCAGCCTTTACCAAACCTTAATTTCAGGTTCCAAAAATCACCCAAGCTTGCTACGAAATTTCTTACAGCTGAATTAGAACTCAATAGCTAATACGGAAAGGTTTTAACATCAACTGGGTGGTTTGACTTAAGTCCTTGTCACACTGACAAACATTAGCCGACAAACTCGACGAGACTGACGAATTCCAGCCCAGAAACATTCAAACTAATGTTCAAATAGTTTAGCGGCCGCCGTCAAGTGGACACAGGGGACTATTCAGGACTATTCGAGACTATTTGGGACTAAAATGCATAACTAATAAGTTTCTAACACAGTAAGCGTTCGTTATTTTAAAGGAAATGTTGGAATTTGAGCAACTTTTGAACATGAAACTAGCCATATCTAGTTTAGATCTTCATGTTTCATTTAGGACCGCGGTGGCTTGATAACTTTACTTAAAACTTGACGTATCCGTATTATTATTTTGAGCAATTTATCTATCACTTGAAATCTATGTTACTTTTGTAATACGTCAATATACAACTACAATAGTTATACATTTTGGAGTCAAAAATATAAAGAATCTTAATAAAAAACAAAATTTTGTACACATTAAATTAAGATGCTGGGTGTGTCAATGACGAATTCAAAAATTTTGTACCATTTCACGGTAACCACATGGTTATACGTGATATTGCAGTGACAGGTTCCTAGCCCATCGCCCACAATACACTGACCCTTTCCCAGAGTCGACTCTTACGACACCCACCGGAAGAAAGGGGGAGGTGCTATTCTAACCCGGCACCACACGGAGGGAACTTTTATAGAATAGGTAAAATGATACACTGCGATGATTTCCCGTGTGATCTTGTGTTTTAAATAGCATAATAAAATTATCTCCAGTTCTTCAGAAACGGGTCATGGTATATTTTAGGAGACAGGCTAAAGTGTCAAAAATATGTACACACCACTCACCCAACTTTAGTGTTGGGACAACAGAGCCTATTGTTTATAGACTGGGTCGCACTTAACTTCTAGGCCCAAATAATCATAAATAATTAATACCCCATTAAGTGACCGGAGAGCTCAAAGCATTTAATTTAACTCAGTCAACAAGCTTGCGTGCGCGTCATATCGTAATTACAGGCCTTGTGAATTTATAGTGCAGTAGATTAATTGCCCTGGTAACACTTGACGTTAAACACAGGTTTGGATACGAGAATGGGGCCAATTTAAAAAGTGTTCCGTTTGACGTAGGAGTGTCAGTGTGAGGAAAGTCGGTGGAAGATTTTGTGAGTTAAAAATTGAGGATTTTATTGTTATGAAATTAAAGATAAGTAAAGAAAGAAGAAGAAGTAATATGTTACTGTTATACCCGCTCCGGTTGCACACGGGTGCTATGCTAAATTAAATTTAATGTAAAATTATTTTATCACAATAAAAATCTCTGAAATGATTAGTGTTTCTAAACATTTGTTTCAATAACAACAATATAAAATTACGAACTATAACAATAACATAGAAATCTAATATAACAATTAAACTAAACACTAAAAAGAAATACTAACCTAAAACACACTATTCTAAAATTCACCCTGGATTGTATCTGGCGCAAAGGTTCCCATAACGCTCGCGGCATTACCTCTCTGAATCGCTAAGGAGATCCTCTGCACCAGATACTAGCCAGCGCGCGGGTCGCAGCCCCTGTCCCTCAGCCTGCGCCCGAGCTCCCCTATGAAGCGCCGTGCTTCTGCTCCCCAAGGGCCGCCCGTTTCTAAACTAACTATATCAGTAATTAATGTGATTGAAAATCACGAAAATTTTAAACACTATCTATTGCGTAGTTTCAAAGATCTAAGCAAATACAGGAACAGACAGGAGAAAGCGACTTTGTTTACACCATGTAGTGATGATGATGATGATAAAGAACCCAAAACACGCGTGGTTAGTAAATGTTTATTACCTTAATTTTAAATTTTAAAACTGTTTAAGTTACACAGACACAAGCATAGAGCTTCACTTCTTAGATATTCATGGTTGGATTTTCTTTTTCGCACTTTAAACGGAGTTGTAACTCAGTCTCATCTTTCAATCTCAAAAGCTCTATAAAATCACTAACGGTTATACTTAATAGAAATATTGCGAAAAATCTGCTTTGCCTCGTACCCAACTGATCTTAATATATAAAACGATCCAATTCCCGTAACACGATACCACTGAAAATCCCAGTTAATACTGTTGAAAGATC
Organism: Adoxophyes honmai; assembly: GCA_005406045.1. NCBI lineage: Eukaryota > Metazoa > Arthropoda > Insecta > Lepidoptera > Tortricidae > Adoxophyes > Adoxophyes honmai. The sequence continues at coordinate 33,561 of BHDV01016899.1, read as the reverse complement.
TAAAACATTTCTGCGACCAGCAATATCATTTTTCAAAGCATCGGAAATGTGGAATATCAGAACTCTTCGCAATTCTAATTTCCAGGAAATGTATTAGCGAGAGGAAGCTACAAAAGTGCATTACATTTTATAACGAGTAAGGTTGAAGCCTGGGAATCAGGCTTGGTAACACACTGAGATGTTCTTAACGAAATTAATTCATCATCATCCTCCTCTTTGAACTTACATAATTAAAATAAATATAATAATATGTCGTAAGAGTCGACTCTGGGAAAGGGTGAGTGTATTGTGGGCGATGGGCTAGCAACCTGTCCCTGCAATATCACGTTTAACCATCTGATTACCCTGAAAATGTTAAACGTGGCACTGGATTTTTGAATTCATGTGCTCTGCCTACCCCTCTTGGGACTACAGGCGTGAGAATATGTGTGAATATATAATAATAATATGCTTGTTAGAAGCGACCTGCATCCAGCGTTATCTGGCGACATTTATAATGTCATCTGTCAATCTTGTAAATCAGGGGTTCTCAACCTTTTCTTAGTCCGGGACCATTTTAATATTAGTCTTGTTGGAAGGGTCCACAATGCAGGTATAATAAAAAAAAATATACCAAATGACTCAAGTAAATTCGATTCAATAGCATCATTGCAGTTTCTGTATTTTTGTACTTCAACGAGTTTTTCCTGGCTTTTTTATGTAACTTCGATTTAAATTGATTGGCGGACCATAATTTTGAGTTCCGCGGACCACAGCTCTGCTGCGATAGTTGGTCCGTGGTCTCCACTCGAGCACTTTTCGACCCCATCGGCCATCTGCTCTGCTTGCTGTGGCCTGCCCATTGCCGCTTCAACTTACTAATCCGTTGGGCTACATCGATGACATTAGTTAGTCTACGGATCTCCTCATTTCTGATTCGATCATGTAGAGACACCCCGAGCATAGGCTTCTCCATTGCTAGTTGAGTGACTTTGAGCTTTGAGATGAAAATAGTAAATTAGATAGATAGTGGTTTCAGTGCCATAAGTATAATTTGTCACTGATAATGATAACATACATTGAAAGACTTTCGTCTTGAAGCATTTGTCATTAACTAGGTTTTTTATTAATTACTTTGTACAGTGCATAACAATTTTTTGAGTTAGTTGAAGTACCCCCTGCAATAGTGTTGCAGTTTTTATTAGTTATGTAGGTAAAGTGACTCAAGAAGAATAAAAAATGGCTAAAATGCCCATTTAATTGGTTAAATTAATACGACTGAAGTTGCTCTCATCTCCATAGGAAGGTTGTTTCAAATCTGTCGTCCCAACCGGGCCGATTGGCACGGGTATGCTAATTTGGGCTTATGGTAATATTGAGATCGTAGTTCTAATTTATTAAATAAACGGTCGATCTGCATGGGTACGCGGTTAGTTAGCCGGGAAAATAACAATTATTAATAGTATATTAAGTGCGCGCTGAGTAGAATTCTAGTAGGAATTAATCAGACTGTATACATACACATACCCGTGTGGGGTAGGCAGAGTATACGCAACGTGACATAGACAAATCAAGATGACTTTTTCACGCTTCGCAGCCACTTCAACATAATTTCATGTTTAAAAACTGATGAAAGAGGTAGAATAAAACTGACGTGTTGCTGTCGCCCAAAGCATAACTAAACCTGGACGACTAATAATACAAATTTTAATTCGATTGCACAATACAACGGTTTTCTAACAAATTTTTATCACGGCATCACAAGCTGTAAATAAAGTTCTCACCGAGTTTAGTAGGGTAAACGTTCAAATGTTAGCACGTTACACGTTACTGCAAGCTTTTATTGCACGGAAAACATGTTTATTTACCTCAAATTCAACACAACCACGGGTGAATTGCTTTGCAAATGAGGCTTTCACGAGGTTTTCGGGAACTTGAAATCCCCTAGCGGCAATGGGATCAAGTGTATACAAACGATGGCGACACATGGCTTAGAGATGATTTTTGTTTTAGTATAACTTTTCAAGTGATAATGGATCGTTTTCCGGCACGCCTGTGATTGGCTGCCAGTCGGCTCCCGTTCACCTGACAAATCGTTTCATATTTTGCAACAACTTTTTAATTTAAGGAAACAGATAGAAGAGATAATAACAGCGACAGGTTGTTGTTAGTTTGTCGCCCAAAAAATACCTAAACCTATTTCTTTAGTCGCCTCTCACGACAACTACGAGAAACAAAGCAAAACCAGAGACTACATCATTTTTCTCAACAATCACTTAAATTAAATCAATATTTTAATTGCAGAACGGAATGAATGCTTGAATGAATGAAACAGCATTCCATTCATACTAGAAGTGTCAAATAGAAAGGCCCAGGTTTCGCGAGCCTATTTAAACAAATGAATCACGACACCAGCTATTATGAACCACAATATTCGGGGTTAAAATGTAAATCGGGGCAACGTTTGTGCGTACGTCTCTTGAAACCCGGGCGAATTTGTCACCGGGCTAATAGACAGGCGGCAATATGTTGCATCACATCTCAGAATAACATCGTAAATGCATTGTAATTCTTCCGAGTGGTGTAGGGTTTAGAATAATAGTTCTGCTCCATTAAATAAATAAATAAATAAATATCACTGGACAATTTTTACACCAATCACCTAGTCCCAAAGTAGGCAATTTAATGCCTGTGTTATGGGTACAGTCACGGACTTTAATTCATGAGCCACCATGGAACCAATTCACAGTAAACGTCATAGTGACATCCCATTAATTTTCAAGGCAAATCGTAACGATTTTTTCTTTGAAAAGGTTCTATGGTGGCTCATGAATTAAAGTCCTTGACCGTACTAGACAACGGATAAACTTACTCATATACAGATAAACATCCAAGATTCGAACGCAAACATTCGTATTCATCATACATACATCTGCCCCGACCGGGGATCGAACCCGGGACCTTAAGCTTCACAGTCACATTCCATTCACAGTCCATTCTTTCCGTGAATGACGTTCCGAAACGCTACATAGACAAAATCATGACTACTTCACGCTTGATAGCTAGTTCTAGCTTAACTTTAGGTTCGAAAATAGATGGTAGTATATTAGCGACAGGTTGCTAGCCTGTCGCCTAAAATATACCTTAACACATTTCTTTAGCCGCCTCTTATGACATCCACGGAAGAAATGGAGACGTTTCAAATGTATCCTCTGCCTATTCCATTTGGAAACACAGGCGTGGTATTATGTTAGCATGTTTGTTGCATCAAAAAATATCTATGTACGTATGGTTTATAGTACAATAATGATACGGAACCGCGTACACAAATCCGATTCATAATTGGCTGTTTTTTATCTGCTTCCCGCCAAAGCTTTTAATTTAGACGGCGGTATCCCCGCATATAAATGAACTCATAACTCAACTGTATTCGGGTCAAGCAGCGCTTCATCAGTCGTACGTACCCGTACCACCGGGATTGTTGAGCCACTTGCCACTCTTCGCAATTTGGACGTGTAATCGATGACCCATGTGACCGACTATATGTTAGCTATTGGATTAGTATTACACGACCAAGTTACAAACATTGGTAATTGGCTCCACAATCCCGGTAAATGGTTCGCGTACCTACCTATTCACCGGTGGAGAATCGTGGAAATTGTGATCAAAGGGTCAGTTAATTTTATGGTTTTCTCAGGGATGCGACGGATTATCGTCAGGGCAGTGTGGCCCGTCGTTTGGTCAGTGGCCTGTTTGAAATTAAAAAAAAATATAACATGTTGAAAATTTTACGGATCGAGCTCAACTCTATTTAAAAAACGTGAGTTATCCGTAAAATTTTCAACATTAGTGAGTCTCACGGTAGTTTAATGTTTTAATTAAATAACCTGTGTGGTGTTGGGTTAGATTATCACCTCTCTATTTTTCCTCCGTGGGTGTCGTAAGAGTCGACTAAGGGAATATGTTTTGGTATGTTTTAGGCGACGGGCTTACAACCTGTCATTGTTATATTCTTCCATCTGTTTTGAAACCTAAAAATATGCTAGATGTCTTTTTCTGTGTTGCGTAACGTGTGCTAGCTGTGTTCTTACAAGCGTGATATTAAGTAGGTATGTATACATGTATAATTTAGCACGAAAATAGCGCTATACATCGGCAGGGGTCCATGACTCCGCAGTTTAGGTATACTTCTCCACCGGCTGGACCTAGCGAAAGGATTTTTTTTATCATGCATCTATTTTTTATTTTTATACACAACACACACATAGATCGCGCCTGTATTCTCGAAAAGGATAGCCAGAGCAACCAAACGTACCAAAATCATGTTTTAGGTTGCAACATAAAAATAGCCGAGTAATTAATTATACCAAAAAATTTAATGCATTTTTAAATAACTTGGCATCTATTTCAATTCACATTTTCACTGCAGCAAAAGTTTTCTTTGAGAAATATTATAGCAGTAGCAAATTTCAATCATTCCAGTCTGTTCCGTTTTCGCTTACCAAAAGGATAAAAATACTTTTTCTATGAGAACATTTTATTGCTCTATTGAAACTTACTGGTTTTTACTTTTTATTCCTTTTGGCGTCGTGAAATTAAATTTCTTAAAATCGTGAACTAAAACGATGAATCTTGGAGAATATAATTATTGTAGCATAACTTTTATCCTGTATTTTGTTTTACATATTTGTTTTATGTACAACTAGCTTTTGCCCGCGGCTTCGCTCGCGTTGAATTCAGGGTAACACCGAAGAGATTTCGCAATTATTTTAATACGCTCCGCGATATTATATATCTTTCCATTTGAGGATAGAATGAAAAAAATTTGGGCATTGGGTACTCGCGAATATTATGCTACATCCAACTGTCCGTAGGAAAAGCTCGACTTCTCTAGATTCACCCCAGCCATCTTTAATGTTTGACCTCGCGCTTTGTTAATGGTCATAGGGAAACTAAGCTCAAGAGGAAATTGCAGCCTTTTAAACTGGAACAGGAGACACCAGGATATCTGTGGGAATTATTGGTATTCGAGAGATATGTCTGTCTTGACTGCGTGAGCTCTCTGTATTTTTCATTATAAACTTTATAAAGTTAAAAAACGGCCAAGTGCGAATCAGAGTCACCCATGAGAGGTTCTACATCAGCACATTTTAGTAACAAATTACAAAATATTTGCAGTAACATCAACACATTTTATCACTATAGAAGTGTTTCTATGTTTAAAAAAGTATAAATAGTTCTAAACCTTAATATATTTTTGCAGATTTGTCTATAGATATCCCACACATATTATAATATTAATAATTAATATTAATTTCTAAGTATGAAGAAACTCCATTTTTTTTTCAATTTTCGCATAAAAATTGCATTATAGCGAGTGATAGAAAACTTCTACTTAACCTACCAAGTTCCAACAGTATGGTTCCGGAAAAAAGTGGTTGTTACATACAAACATACTCTTGCTACTAGATTTTTGCCATTAGCTACGTCACACAAAAACACCAGCAAAATGATGAAAAACCACAGCACACAGGAAACGCAATCAAAAAAACAATTTCATTTTTCCCAGGTACCGGCGGAAGCGTGTCATTTTTTAAGGCCTTTTTAAAGGACAACGGTGCGGTGGCCCGTGTCTCGGAATTAATGAGACGATTTGTCCGAGATGAGGAGTCAGCCTGAAATTGAATAGAATTCAATTTATTGACGGAGAGCGGTTAATGGACTTTTGTGACGCTTGTTTGCTTTTAGGGTTGGTTATTGTTTTTTTTTAAGATTTTTCACGTTCGACGCCAGTGACAGCGTCTGTGTTAAAAACACTCAATAAAGCGCAGCCGGCGTTGAATGTGTTAAATAGGCGCTTGTCGTATCGTCGCTACATGCGCGGTACATACAAGCTCACCAACAACACACAATCTGCACAGAATTCTAAGCCGTGAGGTGTCGGATTTTAAATAACACCTCTCCATTTCTTCCATGGACGTCATAAAAGGCGACTAGGGAAATCGTTTACTATTATATTTTTGGCGATAGGTTAGCAACTATCGTACCAATTTTATCCATTTTAAACCAAAAAATATGCTAGGAGTGGCTTCGAAGTGTGAAAAAGTCTTGATTTTTTCTATGCCTGGTTTGATGTCCTCTGCTTACTCCATTTGGGAACAAACGCGTAATTTTATTGTATGTGTATGATAGTATATTGCCTAACCTTAACGGCATTCGCGTTCGGACTGGTTCCAACGTGTCCAAGCTATCATGACCGTGAGACGTGTCTGTGTGTACGTTGCTCAAGCGCACTATGTATGTAGATTTACTTCTCTACCTATTTGTTTTGTGCTCAGTCTCAGCCGGCCAGCAAGACCGTTACGGACCTCTTTCCTAATTGAACGGGCCTACAGCACCAAAAAACCCACTAAGCCTCGGGTTCACGCCAACTGAACCCTACCTAATTAAAGAAAAGATTTGATGACTGCGTTAAAATAATAATATGTCATGTCATTCTATTAAGTCCGTCAGTTAGATAATAGAACATATTTATAGGACACGTGTTTTTGTGGATTCTCTAAAATTAAAGTGATTTTAAAATTATATTCATTACAAAAATTTGGAAAAGTCGGACGTGCAAGCTAGTTCGACTTATGCTCAGGTACGTGAGAAGTTCCACAATTAAAAGAGCTAAATTACTTTGGTATCGAAGAGGTCAGTGCATAAATATTATTTTTAACACGCATTGGACTGAAATGCGAAGATATCGGCAAAAATATAACAAAAATGAAGAAGATCGAAGAGATGAACATAACATTATAAGGATAAAATTTAAGATCAACTACACATTTTAGTACAACTTTTTTTAAGCTAATTTCAAGAATTTTTTTTTTGTATGTGTACACTCAAAATTTGATACCTATAAATACACCTGAAGTAATAAAAAATAATTCTAATAACACCAAGTACTATTACATCCTTCATTTAATCGCACCACCACTATCGCTCGCTCCAAAAGTGACGTCCCAAGTTCTATCCGGTTGGTGCCGACCCGAGCGACAAACAATGAACTGCTGTTGTTGTAGGCTCAAAAAATAATGAGAACCCCTGAAGGGTTAAACGTGGTTTTGGGCCCGGATTAAATGACGTTTTTGCCATTTACTTGAGGATTTAATGAGAAATGTTTTTTTTGAAGGATTACACGGACTCGAGACCAGTTTAAAGGGCTTTGCTCATATAATATGCCAGTTGTCAAAAGCTGTGTTAAGTAGATTGTGGGGGTTTAAATTTAAATTAGTGTTTTGTTTATGGTGTAATATTTACACAAGATTTGTAAATAGTATACTGGATTATTATAAAAACCGGCCAATTGCAAGTCCGAAAAACATTGCAAATCACGGTTTCTGTAAATACTTTTTAACATAAACGAATCTCCTATTTTACAAACAAAATGAGCGGTGATTGTATTGCAAATATGCATTGAACCAAATAACACGTGAAATTTTTATTAGATTAAATTTTAAAGCAGGGACTTGGTTAGAATAAATTGTTCTAATTAGTTAGCTAAATACTTATTTTGGAGTATGTATCAAACTATAAAATATTATACAGTTATAGAGAATTAAACCTTCGGAATGTCACTCAATAATTTTAAACAAAAAAAACCGACTTCAAATTAGCCATATTTTAAAAGTATTCTGTTTACTGAATGTAAAATCTTGACTTCATCAACAAATTACCGAAAACGCCGTACATCTCCATATAAAATTTGAAGATTTCCCTCGATTTTTGCAAGATTCCATCATCAGATCCTGGTTTCGTGCCAATGGGACCAATTTCGACCCTTTCGATTAAAAAAAAAATTTTGAAAATTGGTCCACGGGTTTTTGAGATATCGAGTAACATACACACAAAAAAAAAAATTAGGTCGAATTGAGAACCTCCTCCTTTTTGAAGTCGGTTAAAAAGTAAAAGCATTCTGCGTCATAAGAAAAAAATGCATTTAATTAACCTACATTTTAGTACCTACGTGTGTTTTTTAACCGACTTCAAAAAGGAGGAGGTTCTCAATTCGACCTAATTTTTTTTTTTACTTATTTTTTATTTTTTTTTGTGTGTATGTTACTCGATAACTCGAAAACCCGTGGACCGATTTTCAAAATTTTTTTTTAATCGAAAGGGTATATACCTCGAAATTGGTCCCATTGGCACGAAACCAGGATCTGATGATGGAATCTTGGAGAAATCGAGGGAACTCTTCAAATTTTATTAGGAAATGTACGGCGTTTTCGGTAATTTGTTGATGAAGTCAAGATTTTACATTCAGTAAACAGAATACTTTTAAAATATTGCTAATTTGAAGTCGGTTTTTTTTTGTTTCAAATTATTATTAATTTAATCGATAGCCAGTTCCTTTTACGTCTTGCCTATTGCTACAATTAATTACAAGACAAATAGTGAAGCTTAACAGAGTACAATATGCAAGTATACATTTATTCACCTAAAAAAATTAGGACTAATCATACAAAATAGAAACCCTTTGAAATGCAACGTAAACTAGAAAAGAAAATTAAATTTATAATCAGCTAGTTCAGCCAGTAACTTTAGTGCAGGCGTAGCAGGTCTACGAACTCGTAGCCCGTAGCCACGTAGCATGCCGCCCACGTAGCACTCATTGAGTTCTACAATTAGGTAACTTGACGTTATTTTCTTAGTTATACTAAGGAATAGTTAAAATGGAATGGGAAAATTTCTAGTTTTATTATTATCATTTCTATTATTATAGATTTAGCAATCATTGATTGGTAATGGAGAGGTGTGACAACACACGACCCAGTTCTTCTAATTCTTTATTTTTTAGCAAATTTCATGTAAGCGACGTCACGGGCAGCCACGAGCTCAAAATAAAATCTGACAAACCCAATAATTACTAAAACATAATCCTCAGAATCCGAACAGATTTTTTACTGCCCGTTTTTTATCACCAAAAAGACATCGTATCTACGGAGTCGCGACCCAATCCAATAATAATAAAAGTGGTAATAAAAAGTGTATTATTTATTACTGAATGGGGAAGGAATAATGGCACCGCGAATAACTTTCTACTATAACTTGTCGTGGTGATTGATTTATAGTTTCACCTTGCCTTTATTTTTAGATATCGATCTAAAGTCGATTGTTGTCGGTTCTTTGACGTTAGGATTGCTTTAAGGGAAATAGGTCATCGAATAAAAATAGTAATGGTTTTAGATTTTCACACACGTTAGATATCAGGCTTGTCTTGTTGAAAAGGGTAGGCAAACCAAAACCATGGTCATTTCAAGAATTGTAGACGCATTTAGCATAATTTTCGGTTTAAAATATAGTGACAGGTTGGCTAGCCTGTCACCTAAACCATACCATAACTAATATTATCCTCAGCCACCTCTTATGACATCCATGGAAAAAATAGAGACACGTTGTTCTAAATCCGACAGCAATCGGCAAAAGGTCTCTTATTCAAAATGATGTAATATTGAGAAAAAATAAAAATGATCTCACTTTTTTTAACTTTAAAATGCCACACTAGTTATAGGAAATGTTGGTTCATCATAGAAAATTCCTTTTATACGATAATTAGTGAACAGTTTTGTTTCACAAAAGAGCAAAACAATTTATAATCACATGGCTATAAAATTCAAAAGAACATGACTTCCTTTTAGCTTCTAGGTACGTTTGAACAAAATGAATAAACATAAATTAATTAACCTAAATTACGTTCCAAAATTAGTTACAATTTACGCTAGCAAAATTTTAAACAGCGGCGGCAATTTGGTGAAATTCAAACGGTATTTACAAATAAGATGAGTGTCTATTGCACAAAGGAAATAATTGATACCGCATAAAATTTAATTATCATTTTCATGTGACCTTTCTGAAATAAACTTTTTTTCAACGAGTAATAATTATGGTTTTAATGCAAGGCGGAAATTGAAATTTGTACGTAAAATTTTTAAACATCTCCTCTTGCAACTTTTGTGGAAACATTCTTACTTCATTTGCCCATTCGCCTCGTATCGTCAAATGAACGATGATGATTATTATTTTAGCAATTTTATAATCACTCGTTTTTATTATTTTTCTTTTGCATGTAGTATCATTTGGTGAATATTTTGTTAATGTACTGTGCTTCCCCATGTCTTAATTGTAACTGTGCTAAGCTCGGTATAAAAAACGTGAGTAGTTTCGTTATTTTACTACGAGTGAGCCTCACGGTAGTTTTATGTTTAAAATTCACCATATTTACCTATTGTAAATAGCCCTTTCTTTTGCCGACTTCAATTATTAAGTTTCCTCTCTGCCTCTCAAAGATTAAGTAAGAGATCCCATAGTTTATATGTATACCTAGTTTACAATACAGCGTCTATACTTACTTATATTTTTGGCACTTTTACTGTGTCAATACCTATGTCGGCAACTGTACTAATTCATCCGCGTCTTCGCGAAATCGTATCCATTTAACCATTTACGTTACATCAATTTCAATCAGTACCGTACCCGTTTGACTCAGGCAAGTGAATATTGCAAGCTCCAAAAGCCTTTCAATGAAAATGAGGATTGACAAATGACAGGTAAAGAAAAGATTTATCGCCGACAATGTCGCGGTAAACCGTTCAGTACACGTAAATACGCTGCGACATATTGGCGGGAAGGATGACAAGGTGGGAAAAATGTGATAAATAGGTGTGGAAATTGCCCCGTAAATGCTGAGACGGATTTTGGTTTTTATTTTATATTTATGGTAAAATCACGCGGAAGGAAATGACGGTGGATGTTCATTTATTACAATCTACGGTCATGTGAAGTAAAAAAGTTACATAATATATTATAAGCAAGTTACTAAGCCGAAATAAATTAAAGTCTAAATATTAATAAAAAAACATGCTTAAAATGAGCCTGTAAACCATATTATGTAACTTTATCTACTAATAAATAATAAACTTCATGATACTAATTATGTCAAATATTAAATTTACCTAATCGTTTTGAATGATGGCATACGCGAATTCCGCAAACATTTCGCATCGACGTCTGGAAAGGATTTTCAAATGGATGTCAAATAAGTATACCAAGTGAAGCAACCAAGCCCAACTTGGAAATTACTTACACTTAAGACTTACACTAAAAATATATAAAAATGTGAGAGAAAATGTTGTGCTCAAAAACGATTCTGCAAAATAAACAGCTAGGTAATATTCCCGTGAACCAAACTCTCGCCGCTCTAGTCGAACACGAACACCCAAACGCAAGATGTTTCTGGGTAGGTTAAATAAAATTAGACCGTTATAAAAGTCCGTTTTTGCACGTGCCTGCTTTGACCTTTTCCAAATACGTTTGCGGGATTCTTCCTTTGTAATTTAATAATACTTGCCCCAAAGAAATGTACTTGATGTAATTGGTAAGGGCCCATGAAGGTCGGGCATTTTGTTTTATGTATTCGCGTGGAGGACATTTTAAGCGGCAGAACCAAAGGGCTTTATAACCTGGGCAAGAGTGGGTCAGTGTGGACCGAATTCTTCGCATTTTACCTTCAGTTGGCAATGTAGGAATTTTCTTTGTAACTTAAGATTTTCAATGTCAAGTTTCGATTTTGAAAGCCTCAAAATGTAGAAGCATTTTTGAAAAACTTACGTTTACAAGATCAGTATTCTGTGATGTAAAAAGCCATATTTAAGAGGGCGCACACATTTTTTACGAACGTAATATAAGATCAGGTGGGGGAAGAGAAATTCAGGGGCAGGGCAGGGGTAAGAGGCACCACAGTTATGAGTGATTATGGTCTGTAGAGCCCTCTTATCCCTGCGTTCCTCTTCCCCCACCTGACCTTAGTGGTTTTGGACCAATGTTTAAAAAATCGTGAAATGTAAATTAACTCATATTTAGCCATGAAAAAAATATGGTTAGACTAAACATATTCTGTAAATTTACAATAAAATTGTTTCATTTGTAATTACATTAAAATCAATGAGAAAAAAAATAAAGTAATGGTTCAACTTTCAAATTATGTAAAATAATATTTGAATAATAAAAACCAATAATTTGATTCATGTTAATCCGTTAATCCCCAGTAGACTATATTGTCTACCAGATAATAACAAGTTTATATCGTTTATGGTAAATTTTAATGGCAAATTTTCAAGTGAAAGACAGCTCTGACGCGTATTTTTGTGAAAACCCTTCAACAAATTGGCTAAGTAAAAGAAATCTGTGTTGCTAGTAAAATATTTTTTTCCGTTAATCCCTAGAAAAAGAGTTTATTTATATGTTACAGTAGTTTTTCTTTAAAAACTTAAGGATTTATAGCTTTCTAAAGCATTGGAAAAACATCAAAATCACCGAATTTTGTGTGCACGCTCTTAAAGCGAACATAAGGGTGTGACAGAATGGATGTATTAAGATATTGAATATTTATGTAAAGCTATAAAATGGAACTCCCAGAGTGATTTAAGAAAATAAAATACAAACGTCCGGATCATTTTTTTATAATGCTTAGAAATTTCGACGGACGTCACTCATAAGTACCTACTTATTTTCATCTAGAAGTAACGTCACAGACGCCAAATTAGAAGTACCTACCCGTAACCGTCGAGCGTGTATGACGAGAGTGATGAATGTGAGTGAAGCGAGAGAAGTATGCCAGAATAGGAGCGAATGGTGCTGTCTGTTGTCTCTGCCTACCCCCTGGGAGTAGAGCGTGACGTTTATGTAAGTGAGGACACAAGTCCCAAATCCATAAGCAAAAAATACGTATCCCCATCGTCCCCATTCTAGTGTCACATTTATTAGAACCGTGTCACAGGAAACCTTTGCTATTGTTACTTAAGTTCATACACACAATCACGCCTGTATTCGCAAATGGGATAAGCAGAGCACAGGCACCGTTACACAAACAAGCCATTTCCTTTTTGCGTTTCGTGGCGTTTCAACATAATTTTAGGTATATTAAACAGACGAAAGAGGTGTAATAGTTTTCAAAGATGGAAGAGGTAGAATAGAGACAGGTTGCTAGCATGTCGCCTAAAGCATACCTAAACCTATTTCCGTAGTCGCCTCTTACGACATCCACTGAAAAAATGGAGAGGTGTTATTCTAAGTCTGACACCACACGGACAAATTACTCAAGTTTTTTCAATAAGGTAAACGTCCCTATGCTCGACACTGACCCAATAATGGCACTTGCAACCTTATGTCATAGTAAGACAGGTGACAGATGGGTGTCATCCACTGGGCGTTGAGGCGCCGAGCATTGGTAAATTTACCTTAATTGTGGTAAACGCTAACTCCCAGTGGGTTCTACAGAATGTCTCACAAGATAGCTCCTAAGTTGCAAGTTTAAACTCCTTCACATTCCGACGAGCAGAGCATAAATCTTGACGTTGGACAAGTGAACTGCCAGTGTGTGGCGTAGGGACTTGATTGATGGATGTACTGCCTTTGGTAGAATCGGCGGTGAATCAATTTTGAACAGTTTATTGATATAGTGAGGTGGAGAGTCTTGGGTAAAAATAATGTTGTTTTTTTTTAACCATGACTTCGTGGCCACTTCTAGGATATTTTTTTTGAGTTCGCAGGTATGATAGTGACTGGTTGCGAGCCTGTCGCCTAAAGTATACCTTAACCTATTCCATGTGGTGTCGGGTTTAGAATAACATACATACATACATTTACGCCTGTGTTCCCAAATGGGGTAGACAGAGCACACGAATCGTGACACAGATAAAACCATTACTATTTCACGTATTGTAGCCACTTCTAGCATATATTTTAGGTTTGAAGACAGATGGAGGACGTACCTATAAATAACACTAAGTGGCAAGTTGCTAGGCTGTCGTCTAAAGCATAAATAAACCGATTTCCTTAGTCGCCTCTTAAGACATCCATAGAAGAAATAGAGAGGTATTATCCTATCCTGACACCACACAGGGTAACAACATTTCTCCGTTTGTAGACGAAAAAAAAATCATTTTTTAATATTCAAAACTACTAGTACTAAGGATGGTATATTACATTACATCCTGTATATTAGGTACGTTAGTACTAGGGATCTGATACACCCTCAACACTTGATATAACAGTAGGGTACTTCAGAAAATAGGTAACAAAATAAACGTTAAAAATCCCAACAAATAAAAAGACCGTGTCTTCACTAGAGTCGATAAAAAACATCCAACAATTACGATGGAGATTTTATCACAAAAGCTACAATTTATCGCGGTGTTTTCCTTAATGGACGCATAATGCCGCTAATCTGATTACTGAGTCCGACGTTATTAGACGTGACAGTGTTTTAAATTGTTTTATCTTAATGCCGATCTAATAAGGTCTCGGGGGAAAAATTATGAAGTGATTTGACGTGACGGCCAAGCCGGTCGCTTGATTTTTCCACGTGGAAAAAAAAGGAAGAAACAAAAGAAAATGTTTATTTTTAGGTCCTCAAACCATCACTATATAAAACTAACAAAAGATCTAATTACTATTAAAGTATGCCTGGGATACAAGGGAACCGAAAAATGGGTCTTCGCTCAACATGAGTTGCATCAGTCAGGTGCAGCAACGCTGGTTTTCAGCGAAGCCCTGAAACGCGCGTAAGCGTCGGAGAAGGCCAGATTACACTGAATTTAAACAAGTGAACAATAACAATGCCTTAATATCTTTTCAACGTATAACTAACTACTCTACTGAATTCCTAAAATTATACCTATATTTTATAATTAAATTGAAACACGTGGCACATTTTCTTTATGCTTTTGTTTTAACCGTTTTTGTTGCGATATTGTAGTTTTACTACAAACTTTGAGAACAGCTTGGGAAATTTAAATCCCTGACATTTCAGTGCGAGAGTTTGGCACCTGAAACAGTTGAAAATATTTTAAAGAAATAAGGCTTACTGGGAATTGTTACGTTAAAGAACTTTTTAAAAATTGACATTTGATTTGAAAACTGCCGCACCACATGCCACAACCAATTTAATTTGGTATAGTACATATTTGGTGATCCACTTGACACGTTTGGCGAGTACAACAGAAACATTAAAACCTGAGTTTCGTCGTGTTTGAGTGGCAATGTGAGCGGAAGACAGTTAGTAACCAATTTGTAATTGTAATTACTAATCAGTTGCAACTCTTCTGAATAGCTCCACGAGCGAAAGGCCTAAGAGATACTATTAAGGTAAATATAAAGACACATTTGTGTTACAAGAAAAACGCATCGTCTTTGCTATTTACGAAAATAGCTAGTAAACACGTTCACCTTCCCGTAATGTAATGATTCAGTCAACTTTGTAACCTCTTAGAAACTCCCCGAAAAGGTCAATAGAATCTACCTACGCATTTCTGTTCATTTGCTATATTAAAGTTATTTTCACAGACTTTTGCTGAGGTAAAAATAAATATCAGGTGAAGTATACTTATACATTATCAGCTTTTTCATTTAAGTGTGATTTTGACTCCTAGTGATAAAATGAGAGATGTGTCTCTAAAATCCTTCTTTTTTTACCGTTGTATGTTGACACTGTAATTTACAAAGGTGTCAGGAAAAAGTCAGAAACATTAATTTTGTATTTGTAAATTGCTTACACCCTTTATATTACTGAGAATTTTAATATCTGATTAAATTCAGAATTCATACGTTACTTTATAAAATGTGAGGCAGCGTTACAAACAGAATCAGGTAATAAAATCCCATGAATATTACTAATATTTCGAATTGAATTGAAGCCAAAACTCTGTCTAGTTAGCATACTTGCCATTAGCTAAGTGACAGTAAAAGCAAGAGAATGAAATAGTCCATACGTTTTAGAGAATGTAACTGAATAAGGACAATGTTTACGAGCCATATAAACTATAGCCATAAAATTCTATAGTCCCGCCCAAAAGGGACAGCGTATTTGCTTCGAGCAAAACGACCGTTTGCAAGTCACTGTGTAAGTTAACAACTATATTCTATAGTTTAACGGAAAAATTAAAATGAATGTTATAATGTCACTTCCATTCTTACTATTAAATAAATATAGAAGGGAGTAAATAAAATCTATTTGTGGATTTAGCAGTTTGACTAATGGTCTTTTGAAAAGGTTTCAAATTTGAGCACCAGTGTGTGCTGTGTGTGTGGGCAAGGTGATGACTGCCAATGTACCCATTTTTCTAACTCGAGTAAAAGAAATTTATTCGTTTGTTAAAAATAAAACAGAACTCTCTACTAACCTCTAATTCTAGCAATTTAGGAGACAATAAAGCAAAATGTTGAGTCCAGATCACCTTTAGAAACGCGCTGTATCACTCAAGTGAACAAGCTGCCCTATCTACGACACGACCTTATTAAGTAGAAAGCTAGATAATATAAACATGAATGGGAATATTTCTGTCGTAAATGAATTTGGTTTCTGTATCATGGAAAAGGATGACAATAGGAGAGTAAATTTAGTATTGTATTCGTATCTTGGACTTGATTAAATTGTATTATTTAGCTTCCATTGGGGTCGCTTCAGTTTGAGTAAACAAGTTTGTCGATAACATAGGGAGGGTAATATTTGTTACTACAAAATGTTTGGAGTATTTTCAAACACAGGTTTTTTAGAATTTAGTTTGACCTTGATGAAATACTTCATTAAGATCAAACGAGAGTGACCAGCCTGAAGACGATTAATTTAAATAAATATATTTATCCACTACCAGCGTAAATGTAAAATATCAAAACGTTTACGTAAATAAAAATCATGCCTATAATCACGTATCACAGACATTTATAGCATAATTTTAGGTTTAAAGCAGATGGAAACAGTGGCAGGTTGCAAGTTTGCTGTCTAAAGGAGACTTAAACCTATTTCCTTAGACACATCTAACGAAATTGACGGAAGAAATAGAGACGTGCTTATTCCAATGTCATATTGGTTAGTGTAAAAAATCTTCGAATGTACCTAGTTTACTTTCTTTTTTTAATAATGAAAAATGTCTCCATGAAATAAACAGAATGAGCCAATTTAAGGATTTAGGGTACCTAGTTCCAATCCGATTTATTGATCCACTTAGTAGTATATTAATAGCAGATACACCGCAGTTTGGATACCATCAGTGAAAAATGGGATGGATTGATCGAAATACATCGATTTTCAGCAACAAGCTGCCGCACTAATATCTCAACGTCAAACTGAAGTACCAATCGGCGGTCAATCAATAGTTTATCGATTAGAATCTGTCGGTGAGAAAAACATGCCACATCGATTTATGCGATAGGAACCTTACACACAAACGAATTTGGTTTCTGAGTCAGTAGAGAACGTTGTCACAATAAACGTTAGAGTTTTAATTAGTCTAGCAATGCAATGTCACTGTGACTTTTACTGTTTTTGCATTGGTTTTCTGGTAAATCAAGAATCAATCGGTTCGCTGGTATAAACGTCTCTGGTAGTCTAATAAGGTTAGGAAATCACCTCGGAATTCGAGATACCCAGCTGGAAGTTTTGTAAATATTTGCATATTGAGGCCCTAAAAGTTGTCTCAAAACCTACATATTCTAGGGTGTGAGCGACTATTAAATTTCAAGGTCAAAAGTCACAAAAATCTGTTTTTTGTGCTTCTTTTGTAAATATCTCATTTCCTATGGGTTTTTTCTCTTTGTGTTCCTTATCGATATTGTAGAATACAAAATTCTCTACAAGCTTTGTATTTTTTTTTTATACGGTTAACCGATTTCGAGATAGAGGGTGGAGAGCGCGCGGTCATAACATCACTTTAGGTCGACCGGTCTCCGATCGGAAACGCGCCATTATATACTTGATAAACTATTGATAGATCAATGATTATAAATATTTGATTAATTAAATCAATGTGACTTTGGGTTGGCTGCTGACTGTCTTCGTTTTTTGGCGTAAATTAGAAGATGTGTCCCTCTACGCTGGATTTTTGCAATTTTTTTCTATGTACCAGACCAGCTGGTTTTCGATTTTTGACGTAAAATGAGGTGACCCACTAAGTTGAATATTTTTTGTAAAGGAGGTATGTCGATTCCAACAGTAGTTTGGTTGGGCTCTAGTGCTTTCTAATCAGGGTCACCAGGTACTCCAGATCTTCAATTATCCCAGTTTTTATATTTTCCCCTTTATGTAGTCATTAATCCCTAATTCTGTACCAAATTTCAGCTTTGTGAGTTTATGGGAAGTAGGTACTAGTTCTATTTTGATGATCATGAGTGAGTGAGTGAGTGTCGAAAATGCGAAACTTTGCTTTCGTTTAACTTCGGAACTAAATGACCTGCTGACTTGAAATTTTGGATTTTAAGTATGTAATTATAGCTTATTAGATGACAAAAATTTCAGCGTTCTGGTCTTATCCAGAAGTGCTCAAATAGGTGCCTGAAAACGCGGCGAAATGGAACCAGTAAAGGATGGTACGGCAGTGCTTGCTTCGCGCTCGACTTGGTGGGGGCACGGCCGTGCCCCCGACCATCAACTTCTGCAGCATTTTGAAGTTTTACAATATCTGTGTCGTTTTGGCCATCGAAGTACCCAAGGCCTTAAGTGATGCTGTAACCGCGCGCTCTCCGACCTATATCTCGAAAACGGTTCACCGTATAAAATACAAAATTTTGTATTCTACAATATTGATAAGGAACACAAAGAGCAAAAACCCATAGGAAATGAGATATTTACAAAAGAAGCACAAAAAACCGATTTTTGTGACTTTTGACCTTGAAATTTAATAGTCGCTCACACCCTAGAATATGTAGGTTTTGAGACAACTTTTAGGGCCTCAATATGCAAGTATTTACAGAACTTCCAGCCGAGTATCTCGAAATTCCGAGATTCTTACCTTAATTAACCTTACTTTATTAGGCTATGGCTGTACCTTTTGGTATAGCAACAACTATGTAATTACGAAAACATATATATTATGAACGAGATTTTTCCATTTTTTTCTTCCACCAGAGTTTCCCATTACCTTTATTAATGACTCAAGAAATCACTTCTTTCATCAAAGAACGAAATCAAAAGGAAACATTCTGAAAGTAAAACAAAGTAAATGTGAAATAAAAGAAAAAATTTGAAGAAATTAACCAAATTTTACAGGATAATTACCTATACCTTGTCAAGGCTTTCTCGCAAAAAGGGTCTGAATAAAATATAAAAGGAAAAGTGAACAAATAAGCGAAAACTCATACCATTATGCTGTAATGAGATGTCAAATCTTATGGGAACATAAATTATGCCGTGACAGAGTATTTTCATGGAATTTTCTGTATTACAACGGCTTTTTTGGGAATAAATTGAGGAATTTTCTGAAGCGTGCCTATGGT
The DNA here is from genome assembly GCA_005406045.1 of Adoxophyes honmai. Lineage (NCBI taxonomy): Eukaryota > Metazoa > Arthropoda > Insecta > Lepidoptera > Tortricidae > Adoxophyes > Adoxophyes honmai. Next base: position 14,271 of record BHDV01016899.1, on the reverse strand, counting down.
TGTACGTGGGGAATTCCAGATTAGCCATTGAAGGGAATCGCCGTGTTTTGTTACCAAATATTTTATGGAAGTATTAAAATATTAGTAATTGCAGAGCTTCAAGTTGACAGATTAAGATAAAAATATCCTTTTTTTGTCATAGTGTTTTTACACTAATTACTTCTTAAATCCACGTTATTGCTGTCAACATTTTAGTATGAATTCTTATTTAATTAACTTCTGAAGTCAATCACAATGTACCACTTGTTAAAAGAAATAAAGAGTCAAAATATGGGTGGTGTTTTGTAAGGAAACGAAGTAGTCATTCGCCAAATTAACTATTGTAAGTTGAGAAACTTATCATTAGTCACTTACCCATGAACTGCAAAGCAAGGCACGTGATAAGCGCCCGTAGAATCGGTGCCATTTTGGTCACAATTTTAAATTATCTTCCTATGCAACCATTTCAGTTCAAATTTAGTCATTTTACTAAGACTCACTCATTATCTATCACTTCACAACATTATCAACAATTGCGATTCAACTTTCACAACACTTCATGTCTTCTTTGGCATTATTATTCACCGCGTCATTTTATTTCATCACATCGCAATTTATTTCATGACCAAACAGTTTCAAATCATCCTTTTATTCAACTTCAACTTGTTCACTCGAGTCATCGAGCATTTTCGTTTCAATTAACTTTTTTGATTCGGCGTTGTTCAGTTGTTACGAAACCGCTGCCTCGGGCTAATTCAATTCCAGACTGGGAGATACATTCCTCACTTGTCTTGTCTACAGCTGTGGTCAAATTTCGGTTGTGGTTTCGGGGTTGCCAGCTCCTGTAACAAAGTGGAGTAATAGGATTACTACTAGTGTGGTTGGGTAGGTATCAATTGAATCAGACGAATATTGGGTGTCAAACGGGAGGATTATCTAGGTTGTGTAACGGATATTTGGAGCTTACAGTTCTATTAACGCTATAATAGAAGCTGTAATAGACCTCCTGGGCTTTCTTTGAGGTATATGGCATTGATAGAAGCTCCAAATAAAAAATTAAAATGAATTGCTGTTCGTTAGTCTCGCTAAAATTCAAGAACGGGGTTGAACTGATTTGGTTAATTCTTGTCTTGAAAATATTTGTGGAAGTCCAAAAAAGGCTGAAACGGTGAGAAAATTTGAAAATACCCCGAAAAAAAAACTCTACAAACATTGCCGGACTACCTAGTTTACGTGTAATAAAAAAATAGGAATAGTTATGCCAAAATACCGCCGCTTATTGAAAAAAAAACAAATACTAAGAAAAAATACCCACTATAATGGCATAGCTTATAATGTCCGTCAAATCGCTAGAAAAAGCGTAACATTCCATGTTATTATTTGTATCACAGTAGAATTAATCCTTATGAGTAAATATAAATGTAATCTTCTTCCTACTTTCTTACTTTTAAATACCAATTGAGGGAAATAGTGGCCCAAATCTGGAATTGGCTGTCTTCCTTAATCACTTTTGAATAGTCTATAACCAAGACATTTAAATTGACCGAACTAGTTCCGAACTACTGTTGTTTGTGGTAAGCCGGCGACTAGAATAGCTGGCGGCTGAGTAAGGTATTGGTTTTGTCATTTAGACTGTTAGTGCTATCTGGCTAGTGGCCAAATTATATAATTTGCCAAATAGCAGAGACAAATGGCTAGAATTAACTGCTTAGCGGAGATAATGCTAGCAGTGTTAATTATTATAGTTAATGTAGATGATAAAATGATACAACACACATATTTCATTATCATTAAAATCATGAGATATGTCATAAAACATCCACTGCCGAACATAGAACTCCCTTTTAAACTTCCATATTTTATGTACCAGTTGCAAGCGACCTGCATCCAGCGTCTTTCGGCGACAATTATAAGATCGTTTGTCCATCTTGTAGGTAGACGTCCTTCGCTATGAAGAGGGCTATGTTCGGAATGTCTCTACGTGATCAAAAAAGAAATAAGGAGATCCGTGGACGAACTTAAGAGCGTGCAAACAAAATTCGGTGATTTTGATGTTTTTCAAATGCTTTAGAAAGCTTTAAATCCTTAAGTTTTTAAAGAAAAACTACTGTATCATATAAATAAACTCTTTTTCTAGGGATTAACGGAAACAAATATTTTATTAGCAACACAGATTTCTTTTACTTAGCCAATTTGTTGAAGGGTTTTCACAAAAATACGCGTCAGGGCTGTCTTTCACTTGAAAATTTTCCATTAAAATTTACCATAAACGATGTAAACTTGTTATTATCTGATAGACAATATAGTCTACTGGGGATTAACGGATTAACATGAATCAAATTATTGGTTTTTATTATTCAAATATCATTTAACATAATTTCAAAGTTGAACCATTACTTTATTTTTTTTCTCATTGATTTTAACGTAATTACAAATGAAACAATTTTATTGTAAATTTACAGAATATGTTTAGTCTAACCATATTTTTTTTCATGGCTAAATATGAGTTAATTTACATTTCACGATTTTTTAAACATTGGTCCAAAACCACTAAGGTCAGGTGGGGGAAGAGAAACGCAGGGATAAGAGGGCTCTACAGACCATAATCACTCATAACTCGACGAGTTATGGTCTGTGGTGCCTCTTACCCCTGCCCTGCCCCTGAATTTCTCTTCCCCCACCTGATCTTATATTACGTTCGTAAAAAATGTGTGCGCCCTCTTAAGTCACCATGAATAGAAAATGAAAATTGTAGTCGCCGAAAAAAAACCAGGACCCTATTCACCTCAGCTACAATCGTCAATGACTTATTACTATGACATATTTTTATCGCCGTGGTCAAAATTTTTAGCTGACAGTCCATCCAAAAACTTAAAATACACACCCATTCATACATACATCGCGCCTACAATACAACATGCGTACAATAGTAACAGGATGGTATTCTGTCGTATAAAGCAGGCGACAGAAACACATTAGTGTGGTGCCGGGTTTAGAATAACACCCCTCCATTTCTTTCGAGAAGTCTTAAGAGGCGACCAAGGATAAACAGGTTTGGCTATGACTTATATCCTATAACCCGTGTGTGTGGTGCCGGGTTAGAATAGCACCTCCCCCTTTTTTCCCGTGGGTGTCGTAAGAGTCGACTCTGGGAATCGGTTAGTGTATTGTGGGCGATGGGCTAGCAACCTGTCACTGCAATATCACGTTTGACCATCTAGTCACCCGGAAATTGCTAAACGCGGCACTGGATTTTTAAGTTCATGAGTGCTCTGCCTACCCCTCTTGGGAATCCCGGCGTGAGAATATGTATGTATGTATGTTATATCCTCAGTCGTCTCTTACGACATCCACAAAAGAAATTAAGGAATGTTTTTATAAACCCAACACCACACGGTCGCCAAACCAAACCAAAACACACAAACAAGTTGTCATAAAACCCCGCGAAATGGAAAGAGCCACCAAATCTTGTTTCGTATTCAGACAGGTGTCTCTTCGAGACTTCTTTGGCGGCTTGTAAAACTCGTTAGAAAGTTAGCCTGCCGAAATTGACTCTTACAAACCACAACAGAGTTAGGGTTCCGTGTTTCTAATGGCTGAGATGGGTGGATGTGCTTCTCATAGATAGCGATTGTCATAAAGTACAAATGTCATAATTATCGTTTGACATACTTAATCAAAATGATAATGTTTTAAGCTGTCGCGATTCTCACTCATATTATTTAAATTATACGCGGAACTTAATCAAGTTTTTTTTCGCGTATATGTAAATATGAGTGAGAATCAGCGACAGTATAAAACATTATAAACCTACCAATGCCTGACGCTGTTCTAGTCGGTATAAGGATTGGACACTTTTTGTTACTGAAATATTGGTAACATTCACACTAAGACGACTTTTCTTTACTCAAATTTAAGCCATATCACTTTGAGATAGTGCCTTCGCCATATCCCAGTACAGCGTCTTAACAAGCTCTTTTAATAATTTAAATAATGCTCGACAATCTCATGTGCGACCATCCTTGGGAATGAGAGGCGGTGACAAGCAAATCATGCCTAAGTTTTTATTTTATTACAGTCAGTAGGTATACTACTAACCCCGTGTGGTGCCGGGTTAGAATAGCACCTCCCCTTTTTTTTAAACAAGTTTTTCATCTACGGACTCGTGGTCCGTACCTTGATGATTTTAGATTTATTTTTTATTTTAGAAAAAACTGTGCGCTCCGCGCAAAGACACAGCAGTTTTTTGAAAAAAAAACCTCTTAAAATTAATTACAACTAGAGTTTTTTTTCTTTCTTTTTTTTCTTTTTCTTTTCTCTCCTCCTTTTCATGCTTTTTTTTTCACCTCCCCTTTTCTTACCGTTGGGTGTCGAAAGAGTCGACTCTGGGAAAGGGTTTGTGTATTGTGGGCGATGGGCTAGCAACCTGTCACTGCAATATCACGTTTAATTAATGGTTATCCTGAAATTGCTAAACGTGGCACTGGATTTTTGAATTCATGTGCTCTGTCCACCCCTCTTGGGGGCACAGGCGTGAGGATATGTATGTATGTAGTATACTACTAAAAGTCAATTTTATGCGATACGGAATACAATTTGGAAACAAAACTCACGCTTGGCTGCTCTTTTTATTAAAACTTTCATCGTGCCGAGACTGGCTACGCAAAAGTATTACTGAATTAATAATCTGGTAACTAGAAAAACTTGGGAAAATTAATTAATTTTAGTGGTAAGCCGGGTTCTAACTTCAGTTTCGGGTCAAGGTTTATTACTTATTTAAATATTTTTACGGGTTGTAAAGTGAAAAAAACGTTTCTTAATTTTATTGTTAATTTGGATTTTAATTAGGTACAGTAAGTTACCTCGCTAGAGCTCCTTTTTTTTTTAATACGTGAGATCTGAGCTTCCAAAGAATTCAGTTTAAATAACAGAACTAAACCTAATAAACCTATAATATAACAAATACCTAAACCAATAACCAACCAACCAACCTATAACCATCCAATTTGTAGAATAACATTATTATAATGTTCACTTTACAAAATCAATATTCTATCGTCACACTCACAGTTTTAACATTTTAAAAACAGATCTGATGATAATAATTAAAAAAAAAAAAAAATTGGAACACGCGGTCACACAGCTGACAGTGCAAATTTGTGATGCTGTACATGATTAAGTACTCGGTAATTCATCCTTCGGTTTCATTTCATAAACTACCTTCGTATAAGCTTTTTATTATGCAGTAGTCGTAAAAATAACTATTAGTAAACACGCTGGATAGTCGAACATCGCCTTAACATCAAAGTTGCCAGACTATCACAATCAATTACCCGCAAACGAGCGATTTAAAAGGCGAACGAAAGATGTTGCCAGATAAACTCCGATTTCAATTTTGTAGGGTAAACAGTTTAAAGGGAGGCCGTGTAACGAGTATCGAATGATAATGGAATGAATTGGAGCTAATGTTCATGTTGGGGGGAAAGGGGGAGAGGGTTGGGCAAACGGGCGGGTAGAACGCGGCGGTTGAAACGTCAGATATTAAAGTTGTTATAATTTTGTTTTGGAAATGTGAATTAGTAGACATTTTACACCTCATTATTTTCAAGACTCAACAAACAAAAGTTTTAATAAAGCCAATCATCTACAGACGGAACTTTTGTTATTGTGATCTCAAATAGATATATTGTACTAAAATAAACAACAAAACTTAATAAAAAAGACTTAGTGATACGCGAACTACATAACACTACTGCTACTCATTCCGCCTTTATGCTATGTAATTTTTATAATTAAAAACTCTACAAATAGTACAACTACTGCTACTGATAAACACAGATTTAAAGTGAAATATTATTATTGTGTTTCCTGTCTGGTGTTGGAAGTAGTCGGGGTTGAGTAATACCTGGTTTTATTCAATAGATATCGTAAGAGGCGGCTAAGGAAATAATGAGTAAGCTAGGTATGCTTCAGGTTACACTATTTTACATCTATTATTACGAGTATATCCATTTTCAAATCTAAAATTATGCTAGAAAATATGGTTACAAAGTGTGAAATACTCATATAATAGTTTTGTCTAAGTCACGTTTCGTGTACTCGGCCTACCCCATTTGGAAACAAAGGCGTCATTGTATGTAATTTGTTTGTATTATTTACTTAGTACTGCGATATTTTAAAAACGTTTGTCTCAACTATTTAAACGGTTCAGCCGCTGCGTTCGAACCGCCAGACCACCTCCCACATAATCGTAATTTGATTTCATATCACGTCGCTACACTCCGGTATTCGAGATCGCGTTTTGATACACATTTACATCCGCAAGTGCCGGAGCTACCAACTTTCCGGCATTCTAGATTTTATCTGTGGACTTTTAAAAAGGTTCGCGCAGATTAGGGAGTTTTTTTAAGTGGCAACTTTGAAAGTAAGGCTGTGGTTATCTGTGGTGGTAGTAATGGAGGTTATGCGAAAAGTTTGACTGTTATGCTTTCAAATAATGCTTTTTGAAAACGTTTGTTATGTAAATCTGGTTTACAAGGGGTCAGATAATGAACTGTTAATAACTTAGTAAATTATTACTTTTTAGTGGTTTACGAATATAATTTTCATATTGTGTTTTAAATTTAATTTTTGTCTTTTAATTGACTGCAAAAACAGGAACAGGTTTCGAGTTTATGTATGTACCTATATGATAAAATTAAAATTAAATCTATGAGATGGTTACATAATAGTAATAGGTACTAACTTGGGCTAGCTACCTGCTACTATTATAGCTCTCTTTAAAAAGCTAAAATTATGCTGGAATTGGTTGTGAAATTTGTAACAGTCATTGCTTCATCTACGGAGTAGTCTCTGCTTACCCCATTGGGTAACATATGCACAGATTATTTATATATGTATGTATGTAGTTTCATTATAATTTTAACTCATTGTATGGATAAAGATATTGCACAAAAGGAGTCTGATTAACTGATAGTTAACGTCTGATTGGTAACCAGATGAATACATCGAAAATTAGTAATGAAATGATGTGATTAATATCAGTTGATACAGAGGCTTAGTTTATTCAATACTACTAAGTAGGTATTTCTATGACCAGAAGGTTAATGTTTTCTTGACATTACAATCCCTAGATTAGTGTTTTTCTATTGAAAGATAAACCGCATTGAAAATAATAATACATACTCGTACAGACATGCATCATGCAATGGGGTAAGCAGTGCATACGAAACATAAAATAGGCAAAACCATGGCTATTTCACGCTTTGCAATGACTTCTAGCATAATTTTTGGTTTTAAAAACAGACGAAAGAGATAGAATAATGACAACCTTGCCAGCCTGTCGCCTAAAACACGCCTAAGCCGCCTTTTACGAAATCCGTGGAAGAAATGGAGAGGTGTTATTCTATCCCGACACGACAACTTGTTACTATTGTACCTGCCAACTTAAACCTAAAAAAAATAGGTACGCGAGAAGCGGCCACGAAATGTGAAGTCATGTTGTAGCATCTAGTGGGCTCTGCCTACCCAATTTGGCAATACAAGCGTGATGTATTTGTGTGTGTATCATCAACATTTGGATGCTTTTTTGAGTTTTAACCGTAGTAAGGGACGTCTCGTGAATTTTGAAAAAGGTCATCTTAAAAATACGGATAACTCACGTTTTAAATCGAGTTTCACTCGACATGTTTCGGGCTAATTCGTAGCCTTGCATAATATAGGAGCCGCGCGCCACCGCTCTTGTAGCGCGACTGCTTTACATTCCGCGAAAAGTACGTGAAGCTATTGAGATTAATTAGTCGCCATCCTAATTTTAATCGAGATAGTGGTTGGTCGGTGCCTCCGAGTTGGAAGACGGTTTTGAATTTTCGTACTGCGTCAATAGCAAATGTAGACGCGCCTTTACAAAGTGATGTTTTTAGTGTTGTATGCTACCCTACTTTTAACAATAATTTAAATGACGATAGTAATGAAGGTAGTCGTGCGCCGGTGTTACGAGTAGTTTCCTCGAACACGAGTAGTCGCGCAACAAGAGCGGTGGCGCACAGCGCGAGTTTGGCAGCAACAGCCGCCGCGGCTCCTAGATGAAGGGCTTCGAATTAGCCTGAAACATGTCGAGCTAAATTCGATTTAAAACGTGAGTTATCCGTTTTTTTAATATGAGTGAATCTCACGGTAGTTTCATGTCTGAAAAAGGTATATAGAAACTTCCACACACGTAAAACTCAACTGACTACCACTTAGAGTTGGAACCTGGTGTTAAAAGCAGACAGCCATAGCGTAGAATAATAAAATGAACAGTCACCTGAACCGGTGGCGATATTTCAAAGTAATACAATACTACTCTGGCGCTGTTTCACTGCCGATTTTATTGCTGCTTGCTATGTTGCGAGATGTGGGGGAATTGTATGTAAGATGGACGGGGGATTGGTTGATTTGTAACAATGTATATGTACGAAATCCATAATCTCTTCGTAGTGTTGGGTTTAGAAATGGGGTAGGCAGAGCGCACGAAACGTGACATAGTCTAGGTACGTCATTTGTTTTTCACTTCTCATGCCCTTAAAGTGATTCTTTAGTCCCTATATAGCGGGCCTAAAACTCCTTTTTAAGCTCTAAGGGCTAAAGTATTTTTTTTAATTGGCCTTAGAAACCTCTTAAACAGCCAGTCACCGTGTTTGTAAACGTAGTATTATCGCCATTTTTATAGACGTAAAAATGACCTCAAAATGTCAATTAGGCTATTTCTACGTCTTTAAAAATGGCGGTAATTGTTACTCTGCCAAAAAAACATTTAAAAGTGATTTAATTTCGCAAAACACGATTATTGATTACAAATAATAATTTATTACATTTTATTATGCATAGTGTAATAATAATAAGCTTAAAAATAGTTTAAAGTTAAAATCTGTTGGCTATGTCGCAGCATGGGCTCGGAACGTGCCAGAATATTGGCAGCGGGTTCTGTGGAGGCTGGCTATTGGCTGCAGGCCTTCCCTTCAGCCAACACCGGCACGTTCTTAGAGCCCGAAACACTGAGGGTTGCAACGTGTCTGCGGCTTGGAGTGCCTGTCTGCGTACCACACAGGTGCACCTGCGGTAACAATGTTGATGCGCTGGGCCACCACGGGCTTTCTTGCCAAAAGAGTGCCGGCCGCTTTTCCAGACATGCCGCTCTAAACGATATTATCCGTCGCTCTCTTGCCACCATCAACGTGCCTGCGGTTTTAGAACCGTCAGGAATAGTTCGAGATGATGGCAAGAGACCAGACGGAATGTCTTTAATTCCGTGGAAGCAGGGACGTGTGTTGGTGTGGGATGCAACCTGTGTCGATACACTGGCACCGTCCCACCTCCACGGTACTTCTACTAAAGCAGGAGCGGCAGCTGAAGCGGCCGAAAAACTAAAAAACACTAAATACAGAGGTCTCGGCCCAGAATACCTTTTCTTACCATTCGGGGTCGAGACCTTAGGTCCGTGGGGTCCCAGCGCCACCAACTTAGTGAAAGAGCTCTCCAAGCGGCTGGTTGATGCAACCGGAGACCGAAGAGCTGGCAGCTTCCTCGCTCAACGCATCAGCATTGCGATACAGCGAGGAAACGCTGCCAGCGTCTTTGGAACCATGCCTCGGGGGTGCCCATTTGTAAATATATTTTAGATTTAAGTTTAGTCTTTAAGATAGCTGTATATAATTATAATTGTTTTTGTTTTGTAAATATTTGTTTTGTAAATTTTTAGTAATAGATTGTCAAATAGTTAAATTATGACATTAAAAACTTAAAGAAAAGAAAAACCGCGTTTTTTTTTAATTTTTCTTAGGTTAGATTAAAACATATTTGTACATGGAAAGCTTTGTAGTAATCAGTATTGTAATTTTTTATTTAACAGAAAGAACGTCGTTTTTTTCCTCGCATTCAAAGTGAAAAGTAGAGTGTTTAACGCGAGACTAAACAACCACCACGTTTAACCATCTGGTTACCCTGAATTTGCTAGACGTGGCTCTGGATTTTTGAATCCATGAGCTCTGCCTACCCCTCATGGGAATACAGGCGTGAATATGTATGTACTAAACAACCATAATGACACTCGAACTATAGCCACCCTCGCTATGCTCGGGTGTCTAAATTATCTCGTGACATTATGGCTTGTTTTAGTCCCTTGTTGAACAATCTACTATTAATAAATGGTCGATCCATTTTCATGTCACATTTTAAATGTTCAACAATATTTCACTAATTGGTATCAGTTCTGAGTCTCGTTAAAAAAAATATTAACTTTCTGAGTCAACTTTAAATTGTGAAAGAACGGTTTTATTTCTGTGCAATTTCTCCATGTTTCAGTGTGTGGTATTTAATCATCAAGTAGAGATTTTTTGTAATTTCATTATAAGTGAAAAAAAGTAACAATTTATCTACCTTCTAGCGATTGACCAAACATGTGTGATACTTGAATCAAAACAATGTTTTCGATTAACCTAAAATTAAAATACGAACACTATACCAAAAAAATATGGTTTTGTCTACGACGTCTACGTAACTTTTCGGGAGCTCTGTCTACCCATTAAGGAATACAACTCTGATGTTTTTGTATATGTTTTAATGCATTACTGTCTCCTCAACAGCAAATTGTATATGCTAACCTCTAGACAACATAGGCCCTGTCCAGAAGTACGCGCGAGTTGGCCGCGTATTGGAGTACATTGCTTCTTCACGATGCGTCGTAGTTTCATTAAGCGTGACAAATGCAGCAATGAATAGTCAAACGCGTTCAAAATCGCGGCGTATTCGCTTCTTGTGGACATGGTCATACTCTAGTCACACTTAAGCCCCCTTAAACCTGCCCGACGTAGTGTAAGCTCATGTGGACAAGCTTTACAAAGCTTGTTATGTTTGAGTAAAGACAAACGGATATACAGCACGCCTGTATACCCAAGTAGGGTAGGCAGAGAACACGAAACGGTACACAGACAAACAGGTTTTCAGTTACATTAAAACTTGTATAACAAAACATTTACCCTGTCGCCTAAGATATACCTTAACGTATTTTTCTTAATCGTCTCTCACGATATTCACGGAAGAAATGGAGAGGTGTCATTCTAAACTCGACATCACTCAGTGACCATGTTTAGTTTCACTCAATAATGAAGTTCCTAATGGCTAACATACACGTAACAGTATACTTGCGCAAGCCTGAACTTGCACAAATGGACGTATATTATATTTGCGCAATTATCTTCCAACACACGTAACAGTATACTTGCGCAAGTCCAGGCTTGCGCAAGTATACTGTTACGTGTATGGGAGGCTTAATACGTAAAATTAAAAATTGTACACTTCAATCATCACCAAACCTAAAAAATAAGATAAAAGTTGTTTTATTCCATGCAATTCGTTTAATACTCTGCCTACCCCATTTGAAAATCATACATACCTACATCATGCCTAAATAATGAGCAGAACACAGGAAACGCTTCATTTTCGTAGCCACTTCTAGCACATTGTTTAGGTTTTAAGTTAAGTGACATAACTTCAGTCACCTCTTACGACGTCCACGGAAAAATACATACATACATATCTTCACGCCTGTATTCCCAAGAGGGGTAGGCAGAGCACATGAATTCAAAAATCCAGTGCCACGTTTAGCAATTTCAGGGTAACCAGATAATTAAACGTGATATTGCAGTGACATTGAGTGATATTGAGTTACGGAAAAAATAGAGAGGCATTATTCTCCACCCTACCCGCGGAATTTGTCATTGTTTTTTGATGCAAATACATTGAGCTACATTCATTCTCAGTAACTGAAGCCGGGAGGTAAATCCATAGTATTGGCTTCAACTAATGAAAATGCCTCGCTAATGAAACAATACTGTGACACGTACAACAAAAAGGCAGTGAGTCGCGGATATTTTAATTAAGTTGGCACAGTTTATACAACCCAATCAGTGGTTGAAGCCGGGTATAGACTGCTGTATGTGTGTGAAAAAAGACACAGCATTAACAGGTAGCTAGCCTGATGCCTAAAATATACCTACCTTAACTTATTTCTGTGAGAAAATAATTAATACATAAGTACAGTATACAATCACGACTGTGCTCCCAAATGGGGTAAGCAGAGCACACGAAACGTGACATAGATGAAACGCTTTCCAGCCACTTTTACGAGTAGCAAAGTTTTAGCTTTGCAAAGATGGAAGAGGTAGAATAGTGACAGGTTGCTAACCTGTCGCCTAAGGCATATTTAAACCTTTTTCCTTAGTCGCCTCATACGACATCCACGGAAGAAATGGAAAGCTGTTATTCTATCCTGACATCACACGGCATCCACCGCCACCAGGTTAACCAGCTACCGATGGCACTAAAGATTACAGTTTTACAATCTCTGTAATTTAACACTTTTTTTTAGTCATCATCATCAGCCTATATACGTCCCACTGCCGGGCACAGGCCTCCTCTCAGAATGAGAGGGCTTGGGCTATAGTTCCCACGCGGGCCCAGTGCGGATTGGGAACTTCACACACAACGTTGAATTACTTCGTCGCTGTGTGTAGGTTTCCTCACGATGTTTCCCTTCACCGGATAGCTCGTGATAAATATCAAATTCGATATCACACATAAATTCCCAATAATTCAAAGGTGCGAGCCCGGGGTTTGAACCCACGACCCTCTTGCTTGAAAGGCCACAGGTTGAACCGCTGGGCTACCACGGCTTTTAATACTTTTAATACTTTTTTTACAACTTTTACATCAATATTATTAAAGTTAAAGTTAAAACTACCTACTGTCTATTATTATAAACTACAAACCACTAATACAATTTACATAACGAAAGCGATATTAAAAAAAGTCGCCTCAATTTTTCATAGTCTTATAAAAGGCATGAATAACGCTAAAGGACGCAAGAAACCTTTCATGGAATGAATTTCACCTCATTTCCCCGGCGGATGAATGAAAAATGCGAGAGCCGGTTTTCCAACTAGCATAACTGTGGCCTTTTTTAAAAAATATTTCACCTTTTTTAACACCGTGACCCGCTGTGTGTACTTCCCAAATCAGTGTTATTAATTATTTATTTTCTAGGTGGGGCCTTGAAGGACTCTGGAATTTTTTGTGGAAAAGTCAACGAGGTTTGAGTTGAAGTTAAATTTAATTTTGTAATAATTTTAATGTGGTGAAATGATTATTACGTGAATGAAAGCGTTTTCTTGAACTTACACTTGGAGGAGACAGCGATCATTTGCCCTTTTTTTAATTAAATTTAAACAAACTTAACTCTTTTACATTTTAAGAGCTCTTCTTATGTTTAATCCATGGATTCATTAAAAACGTTACTAAATTAAACATATTTTTTTTACACCACTTGGGTACTAAAGATGCAAATTTTAACAATTACAAGAAGTTAAGTTCAAACAATTGCAAAAAAACTACAATTAATTAAGTAAGTAAGTAAGTAAGTAAGTAAGTAAACACTTTATTGTACTAAAGGAAAAAAACACAAAATCCAAAAAACAAAATTAAAAATTAATTTATTAATTAATAATTAAATTAATTAATCTTTGTCTCTAAACAGTTACAATTAAATCAACACTTAAGCAAAACAAATACAACATAAAACGAACAGTTACTAACCCGTCTCGAACATTAGCAGAACTTTGAAGATATGAAATCCTTTATGAGGTTTTTACCAGCATCTTCCATTACTCTCAACCATACAAGTTTCAGCGAAATTCACGACTTCAAAAGAACTTTGTGAAATTTTACATGATATTAAAATAGCATAATTTTCTTATGAAATTTCGGGCGGTTACGACATTTCATTAAAAAGGATTATATGAGTTTTGGTTCTTAACTTTAACATCTGATAACCAAGTTTCTTACATAGTTTAAGAGTAAATTTGATTGTTTTCATACAAGTTGTTTAAGTTTTTGTTGAAGATTCTGTACTGTCAGTTTTAATAATATCATCCTTCACGAAACAAAAAGATTATGCCTTTACAATGAATTAGTTAAATTGTTTAGGTGTTTAATTTACTGTCAATTCTATAGGTAATTAGGCAGCGCCTCTGGTGACACATATTGGCAGCAAAAAGATTAACAATGTACTATATAAAAATAAGTCGTGTTTTCCTTCCTGACGAAATACCTCCGGAACGCACGAACCGATTTGGCCAATTCTTTTTTTAAAATGTTCGTTGAAGTTCAGGGAAGGTTTGTAAGATGAGAAAGTGTGGAAAAAATTAGTGTAACGTACTAAAAAACTAAAAAATCGTTCTCCCATACAAATTTTTCAAC
>BHDV01016866.1:23134-34565 GCA_005406045.1 Adoxophyes honmai | reverse complement strand
AGATATTATGAATTTCATTTTTATAATTTTACAAACAAAATGTTTTTAATGATATGTATCATTAAATTAATTACAAAAATAATTTACCAAAATTACTCAATTAATCTCAGGTCCTTACTTTAGCTTATTAAATATAAATTATCTATTCAATTAGTTTCTCAATGGTTTAGTCGCTGAAATAATCATACTTAACAGTTTTAGGTTAAGAATTGGTTTGAACCAATTTCTCAATCATTAGTAGAAAACCGGTTTACAAATGTTATTGAAATTTTGAATATTTGGTACGTCATGTCGATATGATGACAATATATATTTACTTTTATGTAAAGAATTGACAATTCATGGCGTTATTTTAAATTTTAACAACGTCTAAAATAACGATCAAAATAAACTTAAATAAAGCCAAATAACAGAAATTATGTTTCAGAATTTTTAGTCTTTCATACGCACTGTTGAGGTCGATATTACAATATTAGATTTGTATTGAAAACCTATTTTTTTTGAGGAAAAAGTAGCGATTGAATCACGTCCATGGATAAAATATTTAAAATTAAGGTTATGTATAAGAAAGGATCTTCTTTTCTCCGCGTGGTTTCGGGTTTAGAATAATTCGTCTTCGTTTGTCGTAAGGAAATAGATTAATGTGGTATGTTTTAGGCGACAGGATATCAAAATGTCACTGTTTAACCTTTTCAGGTTAAACTGAGCTTATAGTGGTTACGAAACGTGAAAAGTTATGGATTCACTTATTTATTAAAACATTGCACAGTGCAGTCGATCCTATAATGTCCCACAGAAGCTATTTGCATTTTCATTAAAGTGACGTTGCATAGCCCGATGAAATAATTTCGTAATAATCATTAAGGAATGTTTTGCAGTAAGAAAAGAAAGTCTTTTTCAGTAATTTTATATTTATTATTTACACATATATATCCTCACGCCTGTAATCCTAAGAGGGGTAGGCATTTATGTCATATTATCAATGAAACACAAAGTAACACATGTAAAAAGTGTGTTCAAAGAACAAAAAAATTCCATGCAGCTCAGAAATCTAGTTAGATAATTATAATGTTCACATCAGCACGCCGATAGTAAATAGCTCGTAAATAGTAATTCTAATGGTGTGTGTATAATAATTTTTGTACGTAGTGTAACAATGTATAGGTGAAAAATTTAAAGTATGTCACCTGTTGTATGTGTGCGAATATGTCTATTATAAATCAGACAACAACTGTCCGTTGGTGTTTCACTACATCCATCTGAACGCCTCTACTCCACCCAGGGCCACTCCCTGGAGAGGATGGTTCTTCCAACCACTTGTATAAACTCCTCTTGTTGTGGCAAAGACACCTTCGCCTTAATCGGTCGCCTGGTGGTCGGCAACAGGAAAACCACAATCCACCACCCACATCCCTCGTAGATCCGTCTGTCATTTTAGCTCGCCTCTGGTGACACACTTTCATTATAAAGTCCACAATCCGCAACATTCCGCCGGTATCCTGGGTAACCCTAGCCTGTAGAGTACAAGCTCTTCATTTCAACTGAAGCCGTTGCAATTTTTTGATTAAAACGTCTAATTTGGCATCGAGTTGTTTGGCGGTTTCGCTCGTTACGTTGCTGCTCTGCGTTACTCCATCAACGATGCCACAATCACGCCGCGTTTCTCTTGTCACGCTTCTTTGCTCACGTTGGGTTTCGCCTGTCATGCTGCTAAATTCACGCCATAATTCCTCTCTCACGCTGCTGCACTCACACAACGTTTCACCAAGTGCAGTGCTGCACTCACGCCACATTTTTTCTGTCACGACGCTGCGCTCACACAGGGTTTCACCAAGCGCACTGCTACACTCACGCCACACTTCTTCTCTCACGCTGCTGTGCTCACGCAACGTTTCACCTAACGCGCTGTTGAACTTGCGCCACACTTCTTGCGTCACGCAGCTGTGCTCTCGTTCCGTGTCGCCTGTCACGATGCTACACTCACGCCACGCTTTTTCCGTCACGGTGGAGCGTTCGCGTAGTGTTTCATTCAGCGAGCTGCTGAACTCGCGCCACAGTTCCTCTGTCACGTTGCTGTGCTCAAGCAGCGTTTCACCAAGTGCGCTGCTGCGCTTGCCAATCGAGTAGTTTGAAGTCTTTGCTATACCGCAGCGATGTTTCCCGCGTACCACGCTGACCGCACGACCATTGCGGAATCCACCAGTTGCTCCGCGACCAGTTTTTTCGCTGGCTTTGCATTTCTGGCCTGCGCTACGTACGCCTCTTCCTCCTTCACTTACTTTTATGATATCGTCTAGTGCCGTATTCAAACAATAACCCATTGCAATTTGATTATACGTGTACTTCCAACTCTTGGTATAATGTAACTATGAAGCACAGGTTGAAATTAATTAAAATTAAAAGGATACACACTCTCCGAGCAACAGGAGCGAATGGAAGCAAGTACGAAATTTATATTCAGACATTTTACAAAATTAATGGCACTTATCATCAAATAATTAATTATGTAGAATGTCCAAATTGGGAGGTTCTTTGTTTTGTAATGGGTAGTAATTAAACAAATTTCTTTTTAATAGCATAATTGTCTTCCGAAAATCTAAATTTCTGCTTAGGTAGTATTGGGCTTAAATATCTATTCGATGTTAATTTTAATAAATTTTGACGATCAATAAATGTGGAATAGATAACATTTTGATCTTATTGAGTTATGATTATGAAATTAGAAGCTAATGCAATTGCTACTTTGGTGCCATAATCCCTCCCATTGGCGCAGGTGCCCTGATGAGGGCAGCCAAGAGGCGTAGCCGGTTGAACCCTTGGGATCCCTGGCAGGATGACAACGTCGGTGTGGTTTTAGTGGGTATGTTCCACCCTACTCTTCCATTCGGGAAGAGGACGTGGGAAAGAGTCCCACATAACCCCGGGCACTTCCCCAAGCCCGTGTGTAACGTATTTCCACTCCGTTAATAAAAAAAGGTTAGATCAGCAGCGGCTATTATCTAACCTAACGCACTAAAAATTTACATCCTGTACGAGTCAGGATTACGATTGTGAGAGCATTCTTAGAGCTTATGCAAAACCACATTTTAGTAAATCATTCGTTCAATTTGGTTTAACTGACAAAATTCAAATATTGGTTTGGGCTTTGGGTGCGATGGTCCCTGGAGGCAGTTTGCGTCCTAGGTGGGAGGAATGCACCTTCAAGACGCACTGAGTTGAGTATAATAATATGACCTTAGGTCCCGGTCATGGAAAAATAAGCCTTGTGCGTTATCCTAGCCAGTCTTATGGCAAGGTCCGCGGGTGTCACGTTCTTTTCAAGACGAAGGCTAATAAGAGTGAACCTTAATAAAAAAAAGTCAGGGTGACATAGCGGGGGGAGGAATCTCAAACCTGCATTGCACCGAGTTACCCCCGCAGATCGTCTTATTTAAACTTGGAACGTGGCGTCCCTAATATAAGAGCCACAGCGGGGGTCCCCATCACGGGAAGGCCAGAGGGATAACGCGCAAGACTTACTTATCCATGACCAGGATGTAAGATCATTTGTATTCACCTCAGCGCGTCTCGAAGGCGCATTCCTCTCACCTAGAACCCAAAGTGCCTTCTGGTACGGTGCAGAGCGACGGGTTACCATAACCAGCTCGCTATGATGGCAGCATCACTGGGTTACTAGGCGCCGAGGTTGCAGAGCGGCTTCCCGGCAGCTACCAAGCGTTCCGTCCCCACTAAGCCCAATAAGCCCTCCCCCCACAGGTAAGACGACCCTGGGTCCGGTGCAGAGCGACGGTACCTTTCAGTACCACGTCCTGCAGCAAGGTCAACACGAGGTCTTTCAGCGCCAAGGCTGCAGAGCTGCTTCCCGGCAGCTGCCTAACTTCCTGTCCCTCCTACGTAATAACCCTCCCAAAAACAAGGATCGTGCGGCCATCCACATACCCCGCCCTCACGGACGTCGGGATCCTAACCAGATTTAACCTTCTTTTTGTTAACGGAGTGGAAATGCGTTACGCATATGCCCGGGCTTGAGTGCGTGCCCAGGGTTATGTGGGACTCTTTACCACGCCTTCTTCCCAAACGGAAGGAGATATTAAGATCAAAATGTAATTCATCTCACGTTTGTAATGATCGTCAAAATTAATTAAAATTATCATCAATTTGTATATTTAAGCCACTAAAATTACCTACGTAGGAATTTATATTTTCAGACGACAATTTTATTATGCTATTAAAAAGAAATCCGTTTTTATTTCTACTCATAACAAAACAAAGGACCTTCCAATTTGGACATTCCACATCATTAACTATTTGATGACAAGTGCAATTAGTTATAACAATTTCGTAAAATTTGTAAATTTAAGTATTAATGCCTCTTCGCATTTGGTTCAATTCGCTCGTGTTGCACGGAGACGGCGTGTCAAGAGTTGGTAGTAGCACGTGCGTAATCAAATCGCAATGGGATATCGTTCGAAAATGCCACTAGACTACATCATACGAGTGAGTGAAAGAGGAAGAGGCAGGCGTGGCCAACGGAGGAAATTCGATACAAGAAAAAAAACTGGTCGCGGAAGCGGCGAAGGACCAGCTGGTGGATTCCACAATGATCGTGCGGGTGGCGTGGTGTGTGGAAAACATCGCGGCGGTGTAACAAAGCCCACAAACTACTCGAGCGGTGATGCTAACGCCACTTTAAAACAAATCTTGTTCAGTGATTTTGGAGAAAAGAAGATGCAAAGATCTAGACCCATCACTAAGGACTCTACGAAGCTCCAAGTGTCCAACCTGGAATCTGGTGTATCTGTTCTAGATATATTTGAACTATTCTCATCAGTCGGGGTTGTGAGAAGTTGCACCGTACACCGTGATAAGTCCGGCAGATCCTTAAGGACTGCGGACGTTGTGTTTAAGAAGAAAGCTGATGCAAAGAGAGCAATGAAGCTGTACAATGGAGTGGTACTTTATGGCCGATCTATGAATATCCGCTTCGCCACGTCCACAGAAAACACATTCAAGAGTGAGGACACAGGCCGCGTTGGGGGAGGCGCTGACGGCAGCGGAGGGCCCGGCAGGAGGCGCGCTAGTGCTGGAGATGCTGCTGACAGACGCCGAGGAGCCGGCGACAGCGGTGCGAGCGAGCGGTGCAAGCGCTGCGGCGCCCGTGGTGAAGCTCGGTGCAAGCACTCCGGTGCTCAAAGAAAAGTGTGGCGCGAGCGCAGCCAAGCGCGGGACGGATTGTGGCGCCAGTGCAGCAGCGCGCGTGAAGAAACCTCCGAAAAACTCGCCGCTGAATTAGACGTTTTAGTTAAAAAAATGCAACGCTTCCAATTGAATTGAGGTAGACAATTTTCATATGTGTTAGTTAGTGTTACATTGTGTTTTATTGGTAATATATGGAATAAATAATACATGTTAAATTACTGAGCAGGAGTTTCATTTATTTTATCGGGCTATGCAACGCCACTATGGCGTTTACTGCTAATAAGTTTTATGGTATCATTTGGATCGACTGTGAAATGTAATAATATAAGTTTTTCACGTTTCCTAGCCAATTTGAGCGCAGTCTAATGTTTAAAAAAGCAAGCTTGTGAATTCAACAGTTTGGTAACTATTTGGTACAGTATAACATAATAATGTTCCCAACTGGAAACCCTGGAACTTATCTCTCAAGGGATATCTTTCAGTTAACCTTCGAGCAATTGTGGGGCTTTGTCGAATATTCACGCGTCGCTCGTTTGATGGGTGGCAGTAAAAAAGGAATTAAAGTAAATGCGTAGTTTGTAGTTTTATGCGTGAATTAAAATGGGCTGGAACTGAGGTGTTATTTCGAGAGATGGCTGCAATCTGGTTAATAGCAAAACAAAACGGTGTTGTATAGTGTGTGGGTAGAATATTTATTTTTTATTTTTCATCACATCACGTCTGTGTTACCAAATGGGGTAGGCAGAGCACATGAATCGCTACACAGACAACTGCATTCACCAGTCATCAGTCATGTCACTGTGGTCACAGCTTTTGACCACGGACATTTAAATAATAATAAAGAATTTTGTTACTTAAATTAATATTTCAAGTGTCTACCAATTAGCGCTATTAATATCGACCCAAAACACCGAAAAAATCATGATTGTTGTATGAGAACCCACGTTTTTTTTTTAATAAGTATTTGTTGTTACAGGGGCAACAGAAATACATCATCTGTGAAAATTTTAACTGCCTAGCTGTCACCGTTCTTGAGATACAGCCTGCTGACAGACGGACGGACAGCGAATTCTTAATAATATTATAGGGTCCTGTTTGGGTACGGAACCCGAGAACAGTACAAACAAAAATCACAGTCTCATCGCCAACTTGTATGATAGCAATAGGCAAAACACATCTGAAAAACTGGCCCGAATAAGCCCAAACAAGCCCAGCAGTGGCCTCTGGGGAGGTATCTGGACATTCCACTGGTCCAAGTTCGGGCGAGTTTAATGGTTTTTTTATGACATCCCAACTTTCGGGTCACACGTAGGCGTGAAATATTTGTCAAGCGTTTCGTTTAGATATAATGTGATAACTATTAACGTAGATGCGGGATGTGCATGTTTCCATCGAGGCACGAGGGTATGTGAAGAATATAAAAAAAAAAATGTGTCGGGATAGAATTACACATCTCCGTTTCTTCCGCGGATGTCGTAAGAGGCGACTTAGGAAGGTTTAGGTATGTTTTAGGCGACTTGATGGCAACCTGTCACTATTGTACCTCATCCATCTGTTTTCAAACGTAAAGTTATGCTAGAAGTGGCTGCAAAGCGTGAAATAGTCATAATCACGGTTTTGTTTATATCACATTTCGTGTGCTCTGCCTACCCCATTTGTGAACACGGGCGTGATTGTATGCATGTATGTAATTAAAATAATTGCTTCATTACAATCAAGATGAGTGTGTAATAAGTACATAGTACGGACAGCTGCAGAGAAAGGTAACCCCCCAGTAATAGAACATTGTATGGGCGAGGGGTTATTTTTCTCTGCAGCTGACTGTACATTAATCGATGGTTGTTTTACCTACTGGGTTACTTTGACAGCCTCGCTTAAGCGGAGCTCCTATTCCTGCTTGACGCATTGTTATACGCTAACATCGGGCCTGTATTACCAAATGGCGTAGGCAGAATATACAAAACTTTACACACACCCGTGTGGTGCCGGGTTAGAATAGCACCTCCCCCTTTCTTCCCGTGGGTGTCGTAAGATTCGACTCTGGGAAAGGGTTAGTGTATTGTGGGCGATAGGCTAGCAACCTGTCACCGCAATATCACGTTTAACTATCTGGCTACCCTGAATTTGCTAAACGTGGCACTGGATTTTTGAATTCATGTGCTCTGCCTACCCCTCATGGGAATATAGGCGTGAGAATATGTATGTATGTATGTTACACAGACCAAACAAGTAAGTCTAGACCCTAAAAAGTAGATACCCTGGATTAAGATATAGGCTATTTTTAATACAGGAAAAGTGCATAGTTGTATGCACCGTCCAGCAAATGAGACGAATTATAAATATGCCTCATAGGTTCATATAGACTCTATCCTTTAGTGATAATGATTAAAATTATTGCCGTCAATGACCGTGTCTACATTTCCTCGTTTCTTCTTCAGTTTATTGTCGAATCAGGGTCGTAACACGTGGAGGTTTCCGCAAAGTTTCCATATTCCAAGTGAATTTTAATAGGTATTCCCTCAAGCTACGATTTATGCGTTTAGCGAAACACAATTCGAATGCAACCTTTTTTTTCATTTATTACTGGCCATGGGTAGGTACACCGCTCTTCAGCTTTCGAATACAACTATTCGAATAGTATGACCAGGAACATAAATATCTCGCCACATTGCGGAATACCCGTAAAACAATTTCTTGCACTGGTAACACTAAATACAAATGTCGACCGTCCATTGTACTTTTTTCTTTCTCATTTTTAATTGATTATAATTCAAACTGATACATATTTTGTATGTTTTTAGTATACAATGGTGGCCTTGTAATCAATACTTTGAAATAAACAAATAAGCAAAATTGCACTTGTATGTTGTAAATGCTGTCAAAGTTTCACTCCGTAAACGCGTTGCATTTCTGTGTGTTTTTAATTGCTAAAATACTGAAGAATTGCGTCAAAAAACAATTCACAGCATGTATTGAACACATTTTGGTATACAGGACATCAAAAAAGTCGCAAAAAGCGTTGTCGAAATTTTGGGAAGGAGCATCCTCTTTCTTTTCAGTTCTTGTTGTCTGTAAGGTATCTTTCGTTCAGTGAGTTTCACAGTAGTTTCAAGGCGATACCTGAATCGTATCTACATCCACCTTTGTCAAACTAAGCCGAGATGAGATTTGACAGTTCTCGCTTGATTCCGGCGTGAATACTAGAGGAAGACGTTATTAAGACGGACAGCTATTAATCAAGGGGTTGTGATTAATTAATCACTCTGACGAGGTCTGGATTAAATTCTGCTGTATTGTCTTAGATCAGGACTTGCGTGTGATTTGATTAAAATTATCGTAGGATTTAATACGTAGGATGAACCGTTTTGAACCGAATTCGGGAGAAGGTTTCAAGGTTTTAAAAGATAGGAAGATGATTTTTAGGGTAGGCTTTATTTTACATTATTTTCTATTGATTCTTGGATATAAGAATGGAGAGCACACAAAACGCTACAACTTTTTTAAAACCATGACTATAATATTGCTCGTGTTAATTTTTAGATTTGTATTTAGAGATATATAATAGCGGCAGGTTGCTAGCTCGTCGCCTATAATTTACCTAAAGCTATTTCTTCAGCGCTTCTTACAATATTCATGAAAAAAAAAGTGTTATTCTACAATTCTACATCCAACATCACACGGGATCTATGGATTCAGTCAGTAAAATACAAAAATCTTATAGACTTTTTTGATCTTTTACAAGCCACATTATTTCTAACAATGTCATTGTACTTTACAGTGGGTGTCAACGTTAGAAACACCTGTATAATTTGTCTTGTTCCAACCCTTATATCCCAAGGCAGTGGATAATAAAATTAATAAGCGAAATAAACTGAATCGAGTCCTCTGATACCACAAAGGGAAAGCGATTCCTTTCATTAAAAACCGAGATGTGCCTTTTTAAGAACAATGGTTTCTTCATAATCAACGGTGACATTCCTTGGGGCATTCGGCAATTATATTTAGTTAAAAAGCAGTATTCGTCGAAAAATGTCGTTGCAGTTTATAAAAGTAATTTTGTGATGAAATCAATAGCATTTATACGACGTAGGACGTAGGTGTATCTACAGTCAAGGAAATTGATTACTGTGCCACTTTGTACCTTTTCACAAGAAATGTCACTGTGACGTACCATACTTTCTACTAATCAAAGCAATATGAAACTCAGTATGAAAATGTTCAAAGTGGTACAGGTGTCAATTTCCTTGACTGTACATCTACAAAGAATGGCTAACATGGCGGCAATACGGAAAACCACAAACAATTGCAATTTGACGGCCGTATAGCCCAGCGGTTAGAGAACCTGACTGTGAAGCTTAAGGTCCCGGGTTCGATCACCGGTCGGGGCAGATGTTTGTATGATGAATACGAATGTTTGCTTTCGAGTCTTGGATGTTTATCTAAGTATGTTTATCCGTTGTCTAGTACCCATAACACAGGCATTAAATTGCCTACTTTGGGACTAGATGATTGGTGTAAAAATTGTTCAGTGATATTTATTTATTTATTATTAATGATAAAATAAGTATTGGTACTAAATAAAATTAAAAAAAAAACCACGCGTTTGGCAGCAGCCGCCGCGACCTAGAGGTACATAGATGTAGAGTGTACAAAAAATGTCGAACTAAACTCAATTTGCGAAGTAAATTTTCCGTATTTTTCCTTATGAAAGAGATACGTGAAAAACCGACTACGGATCAGTGGACGTCCGCCATTTTCAAATAAACAAACAATACGCTGCTTAAATCTAGCCGTGATAACCCAGCGGTTCGACAGTGGCCTCTCAAGCAGAGGGTCGAGGGTTCAAATCCCGGGCTCGCACCTCTGAATTTTTCGGAATTTATGTGCGATATCGAATTTGATATTTATCACGAGCTATTCGGTGAAGGAAAACATCGTAAGGAAACCTACACACAGCGACGAAGTAATTCAACGTTGTGTGTGAAGTTCCCAATCCGCACTGGGCCAGCGTGGGAACTATAGCCCTGTGCCCTGCAGTGGGACGTATATAGGCTGATGATGATGACGCTGCTTAAATAGCAAGTAGAGTCGGCAGATTTTCTCATAAAACTCCTACTATGGTTATGTAGACTCGTTATAAACGTTTTTAATCATCCATACAACCTTTTTGCAATAATTGGAGGCCGCCGGTTCCAATTTAGCCCCGGAGCAAAAGGGACTGTCCCTAATGGAGCACTGAATTTTTAAATAAAAACACATTACTTTACATTATGTTTCGAATAATATTACAAAAGGCCGAGCTTGAAAAACAAGGATATCTAACCAACTCAGGATGTCGCTGCTGTCGATGCGTAAGGGGAAAACTGTTTGTGGGAATTTTAGTTCCTGTTTTAGCCGCAAGCACGTGTATGTTGGTGGTGCTATATCAATTAATTTTTGTGACGTGGGTTTTCTTGGGCGTGTAATACCCCCGGGGGGTTCTATGGGATTTGCACAAGATTTGCTATTTTTATGTATGGAATTTAAGTGTACGTTAGTAAAACGAAATATCTTTTAAATAAATATACATATACATATACATATTCTCACGCCTGTGTTCCCACGAGGGGTAGGCAGAGCACATGAATTCAAAGATCCAGTGCCACGTTTAGCAAATTCAGGGTAACCAGGTGGTTAAACGTGATATTGCGGTGACAGGTTGCTAGCCCATCGCCCACAATACACTTAGGTACCCTTTCCCAGAGTCGACTCTTACGACACCCACGGGAAGAAAGGGGGAGGTGCTATTCTTACCCGGCACCACACGGGTCTATATCTTTTAAAATCCGTGTAAATTCCGTGGATGTCGTTACAAGCGGCCAAAGATAAGGTTTAGGTATGCTTTAGGCGACAGGCTAGAAACCTGTCACTAATAGGGATGACGACAGGGTTAAAAAAATGTAATCCTAATTAGTCCGTTAGAAAATGTGAAACACGTGTTTTTTTTTCTTTTTTCAGCTAACTGAACATTATAGATCATTTAAACTTCCGGAGTGGGGGCTGGTGACGTCACGCCTAGGTAAAATTTTGTACCACGCGAAGCCTGAAGCGCTGTATTGTCGTAATTTTTCGTTTGTCTGACGGACTAAATAGTTTTTTTAGTCGTCTAGCCCACGGATTAGATAAAGTAGGTTGGATTGGCAATATGCGCACGGCAGGCGCACCACAGGTATGATCAGAGAGTCATACTTTA
>BHDV01016866.1:0-17210 GCA_005406045.1 Adoxophyes honmai | reverse complement strand
AAAAAAAAAAATAAAAAAAAAAATTAGGTCGAATTGAGAACCTCCTCCTTTTTGAAGTCGGTTAAAAATAAGTTCACAAGAAATGTTATCTTCATCATCATCATCATCATCCAGCCTATATACGTCCCACTGCGGGGCACAGGCCTCCTCTCAGTATGAGAGGGCTTGGGCTATGGTTCCCACGTAGGCCCAGTGCGGATTGGGAACTTCACACACAGCATTGAATTGCTTCGTCGCTGTGTGCAGCTCACGATGTTTTCCTTCACCAAATAGCTCGTGGTAAATATCAAAGTCGATTTCGCACATAAATGTTATCTTATCATAAAATTTGATTATTCATAATCATAACGCCTGTATTCCCAAATGGATAAGCAGAGGACATAAAACGCCCCATTCCTATAGTCAAAGCTATGACTGTTTTTTTTTCATAGCCACTTCTAGCAAATTTAAGATTTTTATGTAAACGGAAGAGATATGAATATGACGTCTACTGCTAAACATAGGCCCATTTTAACTTCCAAAAGTACCTGTTGGAAGCATCTTCCGGCAATCTTCGTAAAGTTCAAATTAATTCAAACATTTAAAATTTCGTGCTGTCTGATTTAGATTAACACCTCTCTATTTCTTCCGTGGGTGCCGGAAGAGGTGTCTAACGGAAAATATATATTTTAGGCGACAGGCTAGCAATGTGTCATTATTATACTTGCCAACTTATATATTTGAAAGCTTTTTCGAAGTGGCTATGAAGATGGTTTTGTCTATATAGTAGAGTTTTGTGAGCTCTACCTACCCCATTCGGAAAGGCGTGAAATTTTGTATGCATGTGTCAAAAACGTTGTCACTATAGGAAAAGGTACGGGACTTCAGGTACGCGAATCTAACACACTCTTGACTGTTTTTCCTCATCACTGCATCAGTTATACTGCAAAATATATCCCCATTGATTATGGCTGACTGAATAGAAGTTCTTTTAATTGACAGTGATAGATTGCACAAGCTGTTTGATTGATACTCCCTATTGAAGGATCAGGAGAACATCGTGGACAAAAATTAAGTATGCCCTTTGAATTTTGTAGCTTAAGAATGTATTGGGCTTTTGCCGCTAATCTATTTTAGGTAAATACTGTCGCTTAGCACATCATCAACATAGTCAACTCAGCCATAAGACGTACACTGCTGAGTATAGGCCTCCCCTTTGGGCTTGCACACGACCATCCAGTGTCTTCCGCCAACCTTTATAAAGTTGTTTGTCCATCTTGTAAGTGGACATTCTGCGCTACGCTTGATAGTCCATGGTCTTCATCAGCACTTTTCGACCCCATCGGCTATCTGCTGTGGGTGCAATGTGGCCAGCCCATTGCCACTTCAACTTCCTAATCTAGTGGGCTATACCTACCTTATTTTAGCGAAGCGATACGCAGCGAAATAAGAAGTTAGTTAGTGTGGTGCCGGGTTAGAATAGCACCCCCCCTTTCTTCCCGTGGGTGTCGTAAGAGTCGACTCTGGGAAAGGGTTAGTGTATTGTGGGCGATGGGCTAGCAACCTGTCGCTGCAATATCACGTTTAACCATCTGATTACCCTGGAATTGCTAAACGTGGCACTGGATTTTTGAATTCATGTGCTCTACCTACCCCTCTTGGGAATACAGGCGTGAGAATATATGTATGTATGTATGTATACGCAGCGAAATAAGAAGTTTTTTTTGTTATGAAAGTAAAATGTATCAAATTAACAAGAGACGTAGGGGATGTATTGTTGTTTATGATGTAAGCTACCTAGTCTTATGAGCTTGTTGATATTTAAAAGTATCTCTCTATACTTTCACCACATTCAACTACATTCAAAACAATACTTTACCCAAATGATGAGACATAACGACTCTGCAAGTAGCTTGACGTCATACAACTGTCATTGGAACCATAGTTTGACTCTGCTGAGGGCTATCAGTTTAACAGCTCCAAATACGAATAATTGCAATCAATCCTGTCAATTATAAGCAAGTAATTAGCCTCCACTCTCTGATTAGCGAACTATATGATTGGACGAGACATTACCTTTGTAAATAAATAGGCATTCATGCCTTATAGCTTCATGTAAATCTACATCTAAAGTTCTAGAAATGAGGGTCGCATTTAGATTGCTTGTCTTCTGGATGTAGGCCGTTTTGGTGTGAACTGTTTGGATGCGTGTTGTGACATGCAGTGTTATACAAGTGGGATAATGCTATGTCTAATAGGATTGACAAGTGTTTCGTATTAACAGTGCTAATGATATTACTAGTAATGTAATTATTTTCACAAATTAATCGTACTATTTTGGTCATTCTATTATTTGTGATGTGTTACGTTATTTTTTGTTGTTGAGAAGTTTTCCTAATAAGTAAATATTTGTAGTACTGTGAAATTACATTTATACTTATGTCTATGAATGTTAGGTTAGAATGACACATCTCCATTTCTCCCGTGGACGTCTCAAGAGGCTACTAAGGAAATATGTTTAGGAACGCTTTAGGCAACAGGCTAAGTCTAATTTGCTTCTTAAATCTGTTGTATTTAAAATTTTGCAAGAAGTGGCTACGAAACGGGAAATAGTCATATTTTTGTATAAGTCACGTTTCGTGTGATCTGTATGTCCCATTCGGAAATACACATGCGATTGTATGTGATTAAGCTTTTAAGTGTTTTAGTCAAATTTTTTACTCGATTTATGTATGTATTCAAACGTGCTTGTTAATCACAACAAAATCATCATCGTACTAAATAAATTCGTTTCCTTTCGCCCACGATACATACACATAATCACACTTGTGTTCCCAAATGGAGTAGACAGAGCACACGAAACGTGAAATAGACAAAACCATGATCATGACTGTTTCACGCTTGGCAGCCCACGGCTACAACAATAACCGCATCATTTATTTTCTAATTCGTCAGCTCATTTTATAAAACAAATGCATCTATATGGGGCAGCGCAGACGACAGACTTTTGTGCGATCGAGTCTGCGGAGCAATAAAAACTCTGAATGGAAACTGTCAGCGCGCCATTCAGAAATTTTATTGCTCCGCAGACTCGATCGCACAAAAGTCTGTCGTCTGCGCTGCGCCTCATTACGCACAACTACCCAATTAATGACATGGATTAAGGGATACTATGTATGGTTATGTCAGTACCAAGTCAACTCCACCCCAAAGCCTCCCGAAAATATTTTCAAACTTTCATCCCCATTCGCAAATTGGCCGCTCCAGGCCTTTGTTTAGGTATTCCAGCGTTTCAACCCTTTGTAGTTCGTTTGAAATCTCACCCTTAATAAAAACGTGTATTTCTGGCCACATTTCCGTCTGTGAGTTGTTTTGTTCGGGGTAGAATTTCGTCTTTTCGCCATTGTAAAGGACAATGGACTGATCACTTAATAGCTGCTTCAAAGCTTCGTTTCGTTGATAAATGGTAAAAAAGGTTGGTTTATTCGTTGTTGGGGTTCCGTAAAGGGTGAAAACGGGACCCTATTCGGTAGTCTAAGTAGACTTCGTTGTCCGTCCGTCCAGTGTTATATAAAAATGAAACCTGTTTCCCGTTGTCACGACATAACATGAAAACGGCTAGACCGATTTGGCTGATTCTTTTTTTTGTACTTTTATAATACTCTGTAAAATGTTCATAAGGAAAGAAATGATAACAAAATCTCTCAGAGAGATTGAAAATACAAAATAAAGTAGTGCATCAAAGCTACGCTAAGGAGGTACGAAGTTCGCAGGGTCAGCTAGTAAATTAAATAAAGTAAATACTGGTCCCATACAAAAAAACGTGATTTTTTGCAGCTTTTGGCACAGATCCCTTCGAGTACGAGTCGGTCTCCCACATGACTGGTTTTTTAACATTCTGTCGTAAAATCCATTAGGACACTTTTATAATAATATGTATATTCCTCCGTCAGTCTGTTACGACTAACAAGATTTTATTTCACCGATCGTTTGTCAGCACTGTCAGCCTGTGATGACATCCACGTTTCGTAATCAATCTAGCATATATTTTTTTATTTTAAGTTAAGAGGTATAATAGTTACAGGTTGCTAGCCTGTCGCCTGTACCTCAACCTATTCCTTTCACTCTGATAAAACTAGTAGAAATTTATCTAAGCGTTCTATCCTCACTTCCCTCTATAAGTATCTGCGCTAGGTATCTATTTAATAACGGTGTACACCGACACGATCGATCATCCCATTCAGATAGGCAGTCGCGCAAAAACCAGATTAATGGCACAATTTGTCGGCAACAGACCTTTGACGGTAGAGATAGTATCTAGAGGTGTCCAGAACTTTGATACGTTTGAGGTGGTTTGATATTTTAGATTTTCGTAATTTCCTTACTAGTATTAAAGGAGTCTCTTCAAATTACACACATTAGCTTCAATTAATAAACTTTTATGTTATGTAGATAGTTATCCTTACTATCCTTACTAATATTATAAGTCAGAAAGTGAGTTTGTTTGTTTGTTTGTTTGTTCAGCTTTCACGCCGTAACTACTGAACCGACTGCTTTGAAATTTTGCAGACGTGAAGATAGAAGTCCGGATTAAATAATAGGCTACTTTTTATCCCGGAAAAAATCACGTTCCCGAAGGAAAACAAAAATATAGTTTGCTTGATAGATCGATATCGATCGATGATAGATCGATGGAGCTGTGTGTCGTTTGAAACGAGAAGTTTTCTTATAGTTGTGCTTTATACCCAATACTTGACACTTGCAAACTTATGTCATAGTAAGACAGGTGACAGATGGGTGTCATCTACTGGGCGTTGAGGCGTCGAGCATTGGTACATTTACCTTATCCGCGTAAACATTTTTAACGATCCGGTATACCACTTAAAAATCCGTTGACAAATAGCTGTCACAGTACGAGGAAGGAACATCAAAGTATCAAGATTCTTAACTTCCCGATAAACTCTTAACGAATACCTCCATCTAAAGGCACGAAAAAATAAAATAACTTCGTCTCAAAATACTCTCATTACTTCAAATGAGTTTTATCTGAAAACGCGGAGGTAGCATGTAAAATTTGTTTCCTCAGCCCTCTACCGTAATCAGGTAGCCTTGAAATTGCTCGCCGACTCTCGAATAAACTGATTTCTTCAATAAAGTTTTCGTTAGAGTAGGATTATTCCTGGCTGAAGATTATTTTAAATCTTAGCCAAATAATCTAGCTTCACTACATTTCTAGTTGTCATTTATACATACATGACATTACGCTTAAACGTTAGATGGAATTTAATTGTTAAAATTAGTTTGATATTTCGGATATTCATATGTACCTATATTAAGGTGGAATGAAATCACGACCTAAATGTATTGGACACCTCAAATTCAAAAAGGGTAATTAAAACAAATGAGTTAGGGCATTCCATTGTCTTGCATGAGCTGAGTGAGGAACATTTAATTTATCACCATTTTCACTTCTTAAAAATAATATATAATGATTATTTACGTCACGGATTATTGTCACGTTGATGAAATTGTCAAGATGGTAAGTGCGTGCGTATATGTAGTTCAATGTTTCAGTAATATCCTCTTCGTTGTAACTTTGAATAATCCCAAATTGTACCCGGAAAACGGCCTGATCTGACGGCATCTTCCCGTTACCCGTTAACAGTTGCCCTTCTCAAAACTCCGGTCCGCGCAACTAACCCACATCATTAGTCGGATAATCACAAAGGGCCGAGGAGATTTTTCGAATGTAATCCGGCAAAGACTTTAACGTTTTTAACGAGGACTTTTTCCCGGAATTAAGCGGCCTAATGAGCCGTTACTTTTTAATATTCCGCCTCGATGACGTCCTGATGGAAAAATCGGGCCGGAATTATTATAATTAACTGTGAAAATACTGTCCTCAAGAACAGTTTAGGCAAACGATCCGGAAACTCTTTGCGCCGTTTGAGCGATTTCGTTTGATTTTGTGAAGTGATTTTGGGTGAGGTTTAACGCGACCTCGTTTAAGGTTTTTGTGTTTTTGTATTGGTATCAGTATACCATCGGTTTACAGTGACCGTACTTTCTAGCGACGACGTGAAAGATTCGTGATAGGCTAGACAGCTAAAAAATCCACGCATCCACGGAAGAAATGGAGAGGTGTTGTTCCACCTTTTTTGTCTAACCAAACGGAATATGGTCTTGGTATTATGTAAGCGATATTTCATGTGCTCTACCAAATTTGGGATTGCATTCGTGATGA
The DNA here is from genome assembly GCA_005406045.1 of Adoxophyes honmai. Taxonomy (NCBI): domain Eukaryota; kingdom Metazoa; phylum Arthropoda; class Insecta; order Lepidoptera; family Tortricidae; genus Adoxophyes; species Adoxophyes honmai. The sequence goes on along the minus strand of BHDV01016866.1, from coordinate 10,987 downwards.
ATGTATGTTATATAACTTGGTCAAAATGGAACGTGGGAACATCCCCTCGCAATCGGGGTGAGCGATGGCTCTCAGGTTGTTTAATAGGCCAATCTAGCAAGGTCCCGCACGTACCTATCTCATGTCTTCTTATTGCGGGGAAGCAAAGTGAAGATTTCTGCTCTTGGCGTAGATTTATGTTGTTATAACTAGCTTTTGCCCACGACTTTGTATACGTAAATAATAAATGTTGTAATAGACAAACTGACAAAATTTACATGCAAGCTAAATTTAAAGTCTAGCATTAGAGGTTTAGTTGTGCGTTGTCTGCCAGTAGCCCAGATGATATTATAATACTTCTTGCTTATGAACTTTCCTGTGTCGACCAACCATATCACCTCACATTTAGTCTCAATACAAGATCGAAAAGAGAAAGTTGAACTAGTATTCAGTCGACGAAAATAGTAAAGTACTATTTTCATTTTTAAAAGCAAAGTAATCCTTACTAATATTATAAGTCAGAAAGTGAGTTTGTTTGTTTGTTTGTTTGTTTGTTTGTTCCACTTTCACGCCGTAACTACTGAACCGATTGCTTTGAAATTTTGCACACGTAAAGATAGAATTCCGGATTAAATAATAGGCTACTTTTTATCCCGGAAGAATTGATATTCCCGAGGAAAAACAAAAATATAGTTCGCCTGATAGATCGATATTGATCGATGATAGATCGATATCAATCGATGACCGATCTATAGATGGTAGATCGATGGCGCTGTGTGACATTTGAAACGAGAAGTTTTCTTATAGTTGTGCTTTATACCGCAATATAACCGAGTTCCACGCGGGCGAAGCCGCGGGCGGAAAGCTAGTTTATTATAAACTAGCGGTCCGTACCGGCTTTACAGGGTTAGACATAAGAGTTCCTGTAAATATTTTCCTTTTTTAAGCCAATGTGTTAAACTTTTGGCCGAGACGATTGCAACAAACCCAAAATTGTCTAAATCGGTTGAATCGGTCTCGAGTTATAAGCAAAAGAACTAACACACTTTTCTTTTTTAGTATAGATTAAACAAGCAAAAGAACAAACACACTTTTCTTTTTTTAGTATAGATTAAACAGAACTCTTTGAACTACTTCCTGTTCTTTGAGATAGCTAGTTTTAGTACATACATGCTATAAAATAGCTAGTTTTTGCACTAAACGCGTCGGATTACTAGTCACGTACTCCTAATGCGACCACAGAGTGCAGTAAATACTTTAAATGCGCGTATCCGCACTCGGTCTCCATACAAAATGGAGATTTTAAAGTTAAAAGTTTTATCCTGGTTTCATTTTGGATTGACAGTATGCGGTCAGCTCGACAGCGCGGCAAAACGACCGCAAACCGTTACATCTGATTTTATTTTACGTTACATTTTAATAAAAATATGAAAATGAAATGGCATATACTGTGCATTAATTACAGTGATTTGAGGACTTTTTAATGAAGATGGAGGTCCCGGGTTCGTTTGTGTAGGTAAATTATGAATTTCACAAATAACAATACTTGAAAAACAAAAACAAAGTCTTTAAACTTAGTACTTCTACCATCGGAAGTATACTTGAAAAACACTGCGGTCTTTGTATTGTCTGTCTTTACGTTTACAGCTTTTTTGTCACTAAGCACGGTGGCCACGAACCGTGAGTGTTATGGTTTTGTCTACATAGTGTTTCGTGTGTCCTTTTTACCACATTTGGGAATACAAGCGTGTGGTATTTATGTATGTATTGATATATACATAATTGTATACATACATGCGAACCTTCGCCATGAACGAACGACTATTATAAAAAACTGCATAAAAACCGTGCGTACTAGTACAGATCTAAAGCATGCATTGGAACAGATTGCGGGAAGCGACTTTGTTTCATAATCTGCAGTGATTAGCAGGGATTAGTGTTGTGTCTTTAATTAGTCTCAGTCCATGAATACTTCCACAAAACTCAACCATCTCTAAATTTCTACATCCAGCTGTTTCACACACGGACAGCTTCAGATTAAACAAATTTGTCATCTCTCTCTCCCCCCTTGGTTACACATCTCGCGTCCCTCTCCCCAATTTCAGATTCATCTACATTATACCCCGGTTTATTCATAGCTCGAATGCGGTGCATTTTGTATTTGATAGATTAATCAGGCCTGCACAAAACTTGGAGCGAAATATTTTGTGTGGTTTTGATTAATTCCTTCAGTACTGACTCGTATATGCGTTTTAGTGACTAAAGTTATCATTATAACGGGTTGAGACACTTTTAGACACTTTTGGGTGAGACACGCCAACACGGGTTTAGACACGCCAAGACACGACGGGTTGAGACACGCCAACACGGGTTTAGACACGCCAAGACACGACGGGTTGAGACACGCCAACACGGGTTTAGACACGCATAGACACTTTTGGTTGCGACACGCCAAGACGGGATTAGACACTTTTAGTCACTTTTGGTTGAGACACGCCAACACGGGTTTAGACACGCCAAGACACTTTTACACTAGTGGAGCAAATCTGCTATAGGTAAGTTCTTTATTAAATACCATTTAGGTAGAGATAGTTTAGGGCACGGAGAGTGACATAGGCTACTTTTTGTCTCTTCATAACCCCCTAAAGTGGGAAGTCCCTAAAATGGGATGTGGAAGTTTGTATGGAGCATTCCGCAATTTTCAACGTAAAAGCTATAAAAATGGCATGCGGGCTTTTAGTGACTAACAAAAAAACATATTTTAAATATAGTACCGAGATCTCTTCTGTATTGCCCGGAATTTAAAGCGAGCGTAGACGCGGGCTAAAGCAAGTATTATAAAAATATGTTAGAAAAAGTCATAGTTTTGTCTGTGTAGCTTTATTGACTGCCTACCTCATTTGAGAAAGGCGTGATGTACCTACGCATGTTACAATCGAATAACTTTTAAACTCGGCCGCTTTGCCCCATTTTCTCGCACATTACAAAATTAATTAGCTGAAAGCGTAGCAAATACCACTTGAAGTTTGTTAGCGTTTCATAATAATTTACGCTGGACGAAGCCAAAGTACTCTTTGACTTCGGCTCTGAAAGCGATACAAGCCGCGGCTCTCATTACAAAGTAATTTTGAGAAGTCCGCGACAAAACATTAGAGGAGCGACCACGAGGCAAATAGCGTCGTTATGGCGCAAAGATTAAGCCGTGTAGATAATATGTAATAGTAAAAAATAAAAAAATCCAGCCTAAATACGTCCCACTCCGTGTAGTGTTGGATGTGAAATAAAACCTTTCCTATTCTTCTGTCGATGTCGTAAAAGGCGACTAAGATGACATGTTAAGGTATATCATTTTAGGCGACAGGCAAGCAACCTACTAACTCAAAACCTAAAAAAATATGAGAACCTGAACTCATCATCTTGGTGAATAGAACAACTTCTGTAGAGGTATAAATGTCATTAAAGATTGTTCTGATCTTCTCTTTAAAGCCATCAGCTTGAACTGAGCTTGATGCTGCATATCGTTAGCTGTAAAGCATAATTCTTACGACATCCATGGAAGAAATGAAGAGGCGTTTTTCCTAACACAACACCACACGGTTAAAAAAACTAAATTAAATCAGTCTCGATTCATCGATTGTACAGATAAAAAGTAGCAGTAGTAGTTTCAAGACAGCTATTCCACGCTTATAAAATGTTGGGTAACATTAGTACCTATAGAGAGCTTGCTGTGTTATGGTTTTGAAATTTCACACAAGTGTCGCGTCTCTTCAGTACCTTATCTTTGGCAGCTGCGAGCGCGGTCAAAAGAATAGTGTCGTTAGTCTGCAGTCGCTCAAATTGCTCGGATCACGCAAACGAGCGCCTTTACAGCCCTGTTGACACGCCAGAATTAGCTTTACTGTTTAGCTTTAGTGTTTACTTTAGCTATTAAGAATCACTTAGTGTATTCAATTAAACTATAATTAAATTTTGTCTTAGGATAAGTCAGTCGCTTTAGTTTAGCACCGCTCTATTTTTTCTATGGATGTCGTAAAATGCGACTTAGGAAATAGGCTAGGGTTTATTTCAGCCGTGCTAGCCCAGCGGTTCGACATGTGGCCTCTCAAGCAGAGGGTCATGGGTTCAAACCCCGGGCTAGCACCTCTGAATTTTTCGGAATTTATGCGCGATATCGAATTTGATATTTATCACGAGCTATTCGGGGAAGGAAAACATCGTGAGGAACCTACACACAGCGACGAAGTAGTTCAACGTTGTGTGTGAAGTTCCCAATCCGCACTGGGCCCGCGTGGGAACTATAGCCCAAGCCCTCTCATACTGAGAGGAGACCTGTGCCCTGCAGTGGGACGGATATAGGCTGATGATGATGATGATGATGATATTTTAGGTGAGAGGTTAGCAACCTCCTAATTTAAAATCTAAAAAGTATGCTCTAAGTGGCTCTGTATTCCCAAATGGTATAGGCAGAGTACACAAAACTTTATGGAGACGATACCATGAAAGTGTAACGTGTCACAATCAAGTTTAGCACGCTAAAATTGTACATGGTTGCTAGTTTGTCATCTTTACTTATTTCCTTAGTCGCCTCTTACGACATCCACGGAAGAAATGGAGAAGCGTTATCCTAAACTAAGACTATACAATTTCCCGTGTGGTGTCGGGTTAGAATAGCACCTCCCCCTGTCCCCCTTTCTTCCCGTGGGTGTCGTAAGAGTCGACTCTGGGAAAGGGTTGGTGTATTGTGGGCGATGGGCTAGCAACCTGTCACTGCAATATCACGTTTAACCATCTGATTACCCTGAAATAGCTAAACGTGGCACTGGTTTTTTGAATTCATGTGCTCTGCCTACCCCTCTTGGGAATACAGGCGTGAGAATATGTAATGTATGTAGACTATACAATGTTGTCAATAAAAAATACTACATAATAAAACAACACTCGAAACACCATCGTTATAAAGTAGAAGTACAATAGTATGACCGGATCGTTGTCACAAAAATGTCCATAAATCTGTCTTTTCCATGAAAATAACCGCTGAAATGCTTAACCCATTTTGGTATGAAAAATTCATCCCTCGGTCTGTTGCTTCGGGGTAGTTTATCTCCGATTCAGGGGTTGTATGAATATATTTTTGTGTTTGTAAGATGCTTTACGTACGTCATTTTTTTGGGAGACGGGTCAGATGTCTGTTGTAAAGGCTAGCACAGTGTGGTAGGCAGGCTATCAGTAATATTATAAAGGCCAAAATTGGCGAAGTCTGTAGAATAATTTAATCATTAGACGATTTACGCCGATCGCTGACTATTTTATCGTCGACCGTACCGTCGAAAAATATATTCAAATTATAGCATTGCATTTCTATACATACTCTTATACAGCTGCTGTAGAAAAATTTGAACAGTGTGGATGTAGAAATTAATGAATGTGAATGAAGCAAAAGAGTTATGTTAGGTCAGGACCGTAACAATGTAGTATTTACCCCATTTTGGTAACAAATTGTATCTGTTCTTTTGGAGATGTAGAGATTTGCAACTAAAATATCGTGAGTTTGCAACATTTTGGAATTAGTTAGGTTACGTTATCGTGGATATACTTAGTTATACTACACGATCTGTGTTTATAAAATATAATACACAATGACGAACTTTGATCTCATTGTACGACTTGTACGTCCTGCATCAAATCACCACACATCAGCCTTATTTTGCACAAGTGCTGAGAAAAATGAGTTTTGAGTGAGTTTCAAAAAAATTGTACATAGTTAAGGGCTTTAATAAAAACGAAAGTTAATTGATTCTTTTGTGTAACGACAATTACCCATACATTTTGTATAGGTAATTTTCGTTACACAAAAGACGCGATCGTGATTTTGTTTTTATTAACCCTTAATTTATGTACAATTTTTTTGAAACTCACTCTTTTACGCTAGTTATTCTTTGTTGAACAACATTATTTTTTGCTGACACACGTACGCATTCAGTGTATAAAATCCCCTAAAACCTAGGCCTACGAGCAATCAAAAGAAACGTTTGCAACTCTCATAGCCTCAGAAAACACGTATCTCTGTCAAGCAACATCCATCCAGTGTGTCCTATACTCTTGAGCATTACTTTAATACAACAAAGCGGTTTTGGTCGCACAAAAGAATAAAATATGTGCATTTCGCGGGTGATTCATCGACTTCACTTTGTAAGAGACGTCCCGAGGAACACAGAGGAGGGTTTTAAGACAGTAGGACAAGGGTAACTATAGCGAAAATATAATGTGTATAATAAAGATTGTATTGTACCAATTTCTCAAAAAACTAGTAAAAAACTATCGCGTATAATGATGGCGGTTTAAACATCTGAATATTAACTATTCACACTCATGCGTGTCTTATTATTATGTATACAGTTAAGTATGTGTGTGTTAAGTTAAGTGTGTGTATTTAAAGATTCATTCTACAAAGCATATAGCACACGTATTAAAAAAAAAAATAAAAATCGGAAAAAAAGGGTTGAGAATTAATTCGATAGGAAATCTGATGTCAATAATCCAGGTTGCGGTCTCTTGATCGTGCGTCCTGGTTGTCTTGCGTATACCTACTTCTTACACACGCTCGTCGGTTTCGGGTACATCTAATTTTGCCTTTTTTAGAACACAGATCTGGTCGATGTACGTTCTTCGAGGGCGCCCTCGACGTGCCCTATCAGACTTCCCTTGTAGATTTGCTTATACACCCTTGTTTCATCCATTCTCGCCAAAGTTATTCAACACTGTTGATTGACGTACTCTTAGTGAAATAAACGGATCTATATGTATGTACGCGGAACTTAATCACGATTTTATTTACCTTCTCGACGTTTCGGCCGCGTTACAGCGACCGTGGTCACGAGTTGTTAGTCAACGAGTTGTTGACTAACAACTCGTGTTCGTCCCGCGTACATACATATAAATAATATGAGTGAGAATCGCGAAAGTTTAAAACATTACATAAACGGATCTACTCACTCTCGATAGGAACTCGATATTAAAACGTGAGTAGGTCCGTTTATTTCACTATGAGTGAGTGTCACGGTACTTTAATGTTTAAAAGATTGACGTACTGCTCACCGATCGTCCTCTGTGTGCTTTGAATACAATGTGCGATCAATTCTATCTCAGTGGTTTAATGTTTCACTGCTGGACACGGTTCCCGAAGGGACGGGCGTGGGTCGGCTCTATTTTTGTGGAGCTGTGTCTTTTGAAGGCCGCTTACACGTCTGTCTTTTTGCCGGACTACGGACCGTTGCAGCGGTGGGATTGGCTAAATGGATGTTTAAGACGATAATTGCGCAAAACCCATGGTTGATTTAGAATGACACTCGTCAATTGCTTCCCTGGATGTCGTAAGACGTGACTCAGGTAATAAATTTAGGTGTATTTTAGGCGACTGGCTAGCAATCTGTTACTACTGTACCTCTTAACTTAAAACCTAAAAAAATAAATGCTATGAGTGGTTATGAAGCGTGGAACAGACATGGTTTCGACTAAGTACGTGTAGTCTCCTTATTCCATTTGGGAATAGTTTATGTGACATAGACTTCCGAAGTAATACTAAGGGAGACAAGTTCTCGAAGTTAGTCAACCCTGTTAATTGACGTACTGCTCAGCGATCGGCCTCTGTGTGCTTTGAATACAATGTGCGATCAATTCTATCTCAGTGGTTTAATGTTTCACTGCTGGACACGGTTCCCGAAGGGACTGGCGTGGGTTGGCTCTATTTTTGTGTAGCTGTCTTTTGAAGGCCGCTTACACGTCTCTCTTTTTTGCCGGACTACGGACCGTTGCAGCGGTGGGATTGGCTATATGAATGACTATGACGATAATTGCTCAAAACCCATGGTTGATTTATGCTAAGCGTCCACTTGTCGGTATCGTACGCATCGGACGAATCGCACGCAACGGATTGTAGTATTCTTTGTATAAAAACTCATACAAGTGCGTCCACCTGTCTTTATCGTACGCATCGCATTTCGCCATAAATCTGATTGAATCCGATGCGTCCGATGCGTGCGATGCGGACCTGTGGACGCTTAGCTTTAGAATGACACTCGTCAATTGCTTCCCTGGATGTCGTAAGACGTGACTCAAGGTAATAAATTTAGGTGTATTTTAGGCGACTGGCTAAGATCGTATTTAAAATCACACGGAATTAATATAAATAAAGTTACGTCATTGTCAATCTGGCATTTCAGGGGATCTTATGCCCCCCATTCACGATAGCTCCGGGACGTGGTCGAATCCTTAACCTGGTCCAATTTGATCGTCAATGGCGAATCGTCGCTCCAGAGTTCGAACCCACGTCCGCGGACGATATTTTCGGCGCGTCGCGCCAAACTCACTGTGAATTCCGGATCGTGGCTCCAAGCCATCAGTTCGTTCGTCAGTGTTGCCAGTCTCTGATGAAGATATCGCCGAAAATATATTGCGCGGACGTGGGCTCGAACTCTGGAGCGACGATTCGCCATTGACGATCAAATTGGACCAGGTTAAAGGATTCGACCACGTCCCGGAGCTATCGTGAATGGGGGGCATAACGATGATACCAGTACAATAAATTAATGTTCCCAAAGAAAACCGTTTTCTCTTCGTTAAAAAGTATTCCGGTATTTTAATATCCTTAAAGTGTTAGTAGTCAACAAATTAAACTATTTAGTCATCATTTAAATAATTAAGTATATAGCAATATTTTAGAATATGGGTTTCTCTTAAATTTCAAAAGTAAAGCATCTCAAATTCTATTAATGTTTTTCGCTGTCGGCCACACCTTTGTTTACCTTAATTCTACGAGATTTTAAATTCTACTATAGCAATCTGTCACTATTGTACCCTTAACTTAAAACCTGAAATAATGCTATGAGTGGCTACGAAGCGTGAAACTGACATGGTTTAGACTATTTAGCGGTTCGTGTGCACTGTACCTGTACCCCATTTGGGAATACAGGCGCGATGTTTGTATGTATAAAACTACACTACGTAATATGACGTAAGAGTTGACTTGGGATATAAGGTTAATAAGCATACTTACCTATACCTATAAACCTATTTCCTTAGTCGCCTCTTACGAAATCCACGGAAGAAATAGAGAACTGTTATTTTATCCCGACACCACACTGGTACGTACATACGTTGTGGTTTAAAAGGGGTAGATTTAACCATAACCGGTTACCGCTGGCCACAATCGCCCGGCCTATAAACAGGGGGTTCACTACACCGGCGTAACGCGTAACGCTTATCGTCCCCAATAAAACCGGCGTAAATCCGACTGTGGCGTAAATAAGGGGAGCAAACAAGGGAATGAAGACTTAGTTATAAGACGTACATCGCGGGTTCATGGGGCTACGGATTGAAGTGATTGATTGGGTGCGGCAATGGAATGAAAATGGTACTCGGTGCCAAATTATACTAAGGCTGTTTGTAGTATAGAAATAAAAGTCACAGTTTAAGTGGTTGAATATATGTCGGGTTTAGAATAACATATCTCCATTTCTTTCGTAGATTTTGTAAGAGGCGACTAAGAAAAGGTTAAGGTATATTTTAAGGTGACAGGCTAGCAACATGCCACAATTGTACACTTTTAGCTAAAACCTAAAAATGTGCTAAAATTGGCAACGAAACGTGAAATAGTCATGGTTTTGTTCTATGTCGCTTTGTGTGCTCTGAATACATACATATTTTGAAATGGTAGGCAGAGCATATAAAACTATATACAGAAAAAAAATGTTTCGTAGTCACATTTAGCATAATTTTAGGTTTAAACATAAATGAAAGAGGTATGATAGTAACACATTACTAGCCTGTCGCCTAATTCATACCAAAACCTATTTCCTTAGTCGCCTCTTACGAAACGAAAAAATTACAGAGGGGTTATTCTAACCCGACAACAAACAGGTGAAGCTTTATCATCATCATCATCATCATCAGCAGCCTATACATATACGTCGCACTGCAGGGCACAGGCCTCCTCTCAGTATGAGAGGGCTTGGGCTATAGTTCCCACGCAGGCCCAGTGCGGATCGGGAACTTCACACACAACGTTGAATTACTTCGTCGCTGTGTAGGTTTCCTCACGATGTTTTCCTTCACCGAATAGCTCGTGATAAATATCAAATTGTACTTCGCACATAAATTCCGAAAAATTCAAAGGTAGGTACGAGCCCGGGGTTTGAACCCACGACCCTCTGCTCGAGAGGCCACAGGTCGAACCGCTAGGTTACCACGGCTTTATACTGAAGCTGTATACTTTTATTATATTCGCAATCAAAAACAAATCGTAGCCTATAAATTCATGGATCCATAAAAAGCGGTATCTAAAAGGCGTTAGGAATGGCGCAAACGAAATAAAAACAGGCAATTGTGCCTGTATTTTAAAATTCTGAACAAAATCACAGGTTTTTCGCCGTTAAATTTTTACCTAGAGCTCTTCGTTTCCGCACTAAAACCTTCGTTTGAATTTCAGCGACGCGTGAATTATTCAAAGATAGGCGACACAATAATGAAAAGTGGACTTTTTTATGTGTGTTTTTAGAGTCCTGTGTGACAATTTTGTGTAGTTTAGTCTTCTCTATTTATTCTGTGGATGCCGTAAGAGCCGACTAAAAAAACAGTTTAAGGTGTGTGTCAACTTAAAACTTAATAAATTATGCTAAAAGTGGCCTCGTAACGTAACATAGTCATGGTTTTATCTTTGAAGCATTTCGTGTATTCTGCCTACTCCATTTGGGAATCCAGGCGTGATATATGTATGCCGGATAGCCCAGCGGTTAGAGAACCTGACTGTGAAGCTTAAGGTCCCGGGTTCGATCCCTGGTCGGGGCAAATGTTTGTATGATGAACAGGGGTCGGATTTTTCATCGCATGATTCGAGGCAAGAAAACTATGGAGTCGATATTAAAATTAAACTTTTAATTCATATTCATACTCATACTCACTAATTTTCTTAGTCCCGTAATACTTTGCCGCTTGTGCAGGTTAACAGATTAAA